>CM031243.1:722463876-722468876 GCA_018340775.1 Taxus wallichiana var. yunnanensis | reverse complement strand
GAAGAAAATGTTGCGGTTATCCTTGGGTCCCTTATTGTAAAAATATTTCCCTCTTTAAGTGGATGAACATGTAACCTTATTCTAGGGTAAATAGCTTCTCTGTTTTAGATATGGAAGTTTTGTTTGAATCGAGAAGGAATGAGAAAGTGTTAGTTTGTATATTTTGCAAAACGAAAAAAAGTGTAAAAGGAATTATTTCAATTAATTGAATGTTGATTCAACTTCCATCAAATGGTGTTACTCTTGTTTAAAATATGTTGTTGGAATTATGTTTGTAAACTCTCTGTTGAAGGCTGGAAATGCCTGTGTTAAAATTATTACATTCCTCTGTATTATTTGATTGACATGTTTGAAAATATAATCACTTTCTTAATTTTCACGTATTGAATGAAGCAAAGTTAAAATGTTGTAAATTAGATTGGAATGAACTCAAATGTCTAGAGTATGGTAAATGAAAATAGATCAAACCGAGGTTAAGTATGTTTTACATTGGGATTCTCTGTAAAACCTGCAAATCAATATAAAAAAAAAACAGAGTACCCTGCAACAATGAAAGACAAATGAAACATTAAAACGAACTAAGGATGATCAAAACACATTCCAAAATAGTTTGTATTTCCCTTGCAATTTACACAATTCATCTTTAATCGAAAAAGAGGAAAAATAGTGCAATTTCACATAAAAGAGAAGGAAATTTGTATTGAATCTAAACCATTAATATTTTATCCTTGCAATCCATTTGAAATATTTCAAGTGCAACTCTCCATGTCTGTTTGGCATGTTGAAGAAGAAATAATGGCAGATCGAATCAATTTTGGTAGTTGAAAAAGTTTAATTCACATGTTAATGTCAAGAAAGATGTTTTTGTAAAATTCACCCACTTAAGTTTGTCAAAAATGAGATTTTATGCTCCTTGGGCAAAGAGGAATTCATTCCCTTTCAAAAATTCCTCATTTTCTCAAATCTGAGCTTCCAATCGAAAGTTATGGCCATCTGAAGTTTTTTTACTTCGTTTGGTTTCAAAAAAATTAAAATTACTTTTTAAAGTTTCCTCAGTGGCACCGCACCGCCCACTTCGCTTTTGAAAAATATTTTTGCAGTTCATGGGCCCACACCTTCAACTTTATCTTCAAAAAAAAATTTGCGCAAAATCTTAAGTTTCCCCATAAGCTTGCTTCCCTGCATGTCACTACCAGTCTAACATGTGGCATCCTTAGGCATCGACAAAGGAGCAAAGTTTGTTTTAACCTTGAAGTTTTTCAACTCAAAAATCTTAAATTCCTAAGTTTCCCCATCGGTCTGCCTTCCCACTTGAAAATTTTGGGCATGACACATGTTGTCTCTAGGCATCGGTGGAGGCGCGGCTCACTTTAAAACCTTTTACCTTTTTAACCAAAAAAATAAAAATCCTAGGTGCCTCTGACGACCCGCCTTTACGCGTTGGCTCATATTTTGGACACGTGTCCCTTGCGGCTTGGGAAAATTTTCTTCCCTAGGCCTGTAGGCCTACCTTTTGGAAATATTTCTTCCCCAGGCCCACAAGCCTGCCATTGGGGAAAAATTTCTTCCCCAGACCATGGCTGCCGTTAGGGAAATCTTTCTTCATTAAGCTTTGAAGGCCCACCTTTGGTAAAAACTTCTTCCCGGGCCTACATGCCTACCTTTGGGAAAACTTTCTTCCCCATGCGCATAGGCCCGCCTTTGGGAAAAATTTCTTCCCAAACCCTATAGGTCGATTTTGGGAAAAGTTTCTTCCCCAAGCTGCTCGGAGCCTATTTTGGGAAAACAATTCTCCTCAAACCCGCCGGCTAGTAACTTAAGAAATATGAGGAGTTGGGAGGACTTATTTGTATCATTGGAAAGGGGAAGAAATTTCCTATCTAATGGAAATGTTTTCAGAAAATTTAAGTGTGCTAAATATGTGAAAAATTAGACTAAAGTTAAAAGATGACCACCGTGAGTGGGCAAGTGGAAATTACCCCTTATTAACTTAAAAGTTTATTTCTAGAGCATGGGTAGACCTTTTGAGGGGTCATGTTAAGGGATAAGAGAATGTTTTTCTAACCCATGTAAATAAGAACCTTGGTTATTGTTTAGACCTAGTGAAATTAAAAACCTTGGGCATTTAATTGTTTTGGTCCCTTTTTCCCTCTAAGATTAATTAAAGAATATTTAACTTTAGTGTTAATCTAATTATTTATTGAATTAACACCTAAGAGAAACTTAACTATGTTTGTATTAATTAAACTCATTAATTTTGTAATGTGAATCTAATGTTTGTTGCAACGGAAAAATTTCATTTATTAAATTATAATTGACTTTGAATCTTTGATGTGACAAATGTTGCTTGAAGCTTGGTAGTGGTCACAATTTTCAAAGAAGAATTTGTTTTTTCCATAATTTTTCTAACTAAACCTAGGTTGTTCGTGGGTCTTGAGTGAGAGTTTTTAGCGGGTGTTACACTTGGTATCAGAGCCATGGGTTCAAATCTTGGACCCTTGGGCACACTAGAAAACTTGAGACATGAACATAAAACCTAGTACAATACTAAACCTAGCACACTTTTAAACCTAGAAAACAACTTTGTTAGGAAATTGCATATGTTAGTAAACATGAAAAATTGAATAAAACCTAGGATAATGAACTAACTCATGCTTTGGTTTACACAGAGGCACGAAAAGATGAGGGATCCTTTCCCATAGATCTAGACTTGCATCCACCGATCTTGTTGTAGACCATCCTACCCATATTTTACATACACTCTAAGAAGTTAATGCTTCTTTATGTGGAGGGTCGTGGGAGAACGTTCAACTAGACATGATAGAGAACCATCGGTTAAGGCTTGGGAAGCTTCCCAAAACAATAAGGAGCACAAAGTAGAGAACTCCCATGTGGAGTTAGCCAAAGTAGAGTCACCACATAGGGGATAGGGAGACCAGATTTCAAGACACAAGGATAGGTCTCAGAGCCCCGGGATTAGGGATGATCATGCGGAGAGGCCTATTGGTCATCAAAATATAGCTATAGACCATATCAGGGAGATCCTGGAGCTATGACCATCTCATTATTATGGTGACACAGGTGAATTTTAGGCGAGAGGCATAGTTGGTAGAGGATCTGAAGCTGTGACCATCTCGTGTTATGATCCATCTTCTAAGGGATGGAGTAGGTGTTTGGTAGAGGATCGAGGAGTAGAATCTCCATGTTGATTCGGAGATGGTTACCCTAGGAGCTCTTTGAGGAGTAGTTTAGGAGTAGGTACTTATCATGGAGGTTCATTCAGTAGAGGATAGATGAGTTTCATGACCTCGACAGAACATTTGTGATAGCTAAGTATGAGAGTCAATTTTGGATCTACTCCAGTATGTCGACTACATGCAGGATGAGCGGTATGGATTCATAGGTTCATCCGGGGCCTAAATCTAGACATTGGAGGTGTGGTGCGTATCCATTATCTGCAAGACATTAGATGAGGTTGTTGAGAAGGCCTATATAACGAGAGGATACTTGGGAAAAACATAGCAAGAGAGAGATAGAGTTTGGGCCGCATCCAACAAATGCAAGATAATAGATCGAGGGGGTCAAATCCACCTCCTTGTGGTGGATAGGGTTCAACACAGTCATCTTTTAGGCCACAACAGTGAGCAAAAACCTACCAACCGTATAGGCCTCCACTGAGATTCGATTCACGAGAGGGGTGGAGTATGGGGCCTCCCCATGGGTCGCATTAGAACACGGGGGTGCACCAAGAGCTTAGTGAGCGAGGAGCTTACTAGCATATACCTCATCAGACCATAGCTAAATCATTAGGATCTACAGTATAGAACTCTAGAGTACCGGCTAGAGTTGCTACTCATGGAAGAGGACCAGGTGGTTGCTATGGTTGTGGTGTTGGGGACATTTTTGGAGAAATTTCCCACGAACCCTAGTAATAAGGGTAAGACATAGATTTCGAGCTTATTGTTGGTGACATGGGGTGCAATCATCTGATTTATGTAGTGGTCGAGAACCACCGGGATGAGCACCATAGTACCATGATTAAGACAACATGTAGTATTGGTGGTATTCCTACCACCATTTTGTTTGATTCTGGTTCTTCTTACTCTTTTATTACACCATAGTTGGTAGAGTGATGCAAGCCGGTGATAGTTAGGAAGGGTCTTAGTTGGGATGTCGAGATGGCTTACGGGCCAAGATCTCTATAGACTCCTTAGTAAAGGGGTTTGTAGTGGATTTGGGACCCTTCACCACTACCTTGGATATTCGTATCCTTCCATTGGGTTTGTATGGAGTCATCTTGGGCATGGATAGGTTGTCTTCACACAAAGCCAAATTGGATTGTTACCACAAAATTATATCATTTACGAGATGATCTAGGAGTTGAGTCGGTGATAGTAGGGGTTAGGAGACTCGTTTCAATTAGCACCCTCTCCGCCATGCAAACTTAAGCGGTATGTGTGACGGGGTTGTGAGCTGTATGTTGTCATAGTTAGTGACCGTTCGGAGGATGATTCTAGTGGACCATCGCTTAGTGACCATCCCATATTGAGAGAATATTCGATGTTTTTCGAGGGATCCACTAGGGTTACCAACACCACATGAGATAGATTTTCACATAGATCTTGTTCACCGGAGTAGATCCTATCTCACGAGCACCTTATCAAATGACTCGAGAGGTGTGTTGATGCGGGAGGGTAGAAGTAGTTCCTTTTGAGTCTATGAAACTCAAATATTATGAGCTCAATTATTCGACACATGATATTGAGATTGCGGAAGTTTTGCACGTCTTGGTTTGATGGAGGTAGAGCATGTGAAGGGGAAGGATAATGTGGTTACTGAGATGCATTTAGCGAGAAAGAGACATGTGGTTATGGTCACCTCGGTGAGCAAAGATTTGTGGAGTAGGATTCTCAAAGCACTCTCACGATGATAGTTTCTACATTCTGACTAGAGAAGAGATCGAGTCTCGGAGACCCCTTGAAGGGAAGTTAGTTGGTTTT
>CM031243.1:722300210-722463776 GCA_018340775.1 Taxus wallichiana var. yunnanensis | reverse complement strand
GACCATTGAGGAGGAAAAAGGAGTTATGAGGCATGCATTCTTTAGGGAGTGTGATTAGGAGTTCCACCTATGGGGAGTGAAAACAAAAAATATGGACATACTTTGCATAATTGCAAGGGGAGAGATAATGTTGTTGTTGACAATTTTTGCACTTGTGCACAAATGGGCAACTAAAAATTTTTCATTACGATGAAAGTATTGGGTGAAGTATACCTAAGCTAAGGAAGTTATGATGGTATTAGTTACTGCTGAATTAATTAATGATTAAGTGAAATCTGCAACTATGTGTACTATTACAAAACCTAACAGATCACATAGTCAGTAATTTCATGATACCTTTGAGAAAAAGAACACAAGGTCCCCGAAGGATATCTGTGTTGTCTTGATGAAGATGCCAAATTATAGAGTAGGTGAAGTGTTGAATTTTGGGACATCAAACATAAGTGTAGATATCGAAATCGAGTTCATTACTGAATGTTACAAATTCTCATTAATATTATTTCCTTCATGATTAAGAAATTCAATTATGTTTTGATTTTTTTAGTTCATTATACAATCCATACGAGAAAATATAGAATGCGAAGGAAATACATAACTCATTTTAAGAATTCAATTTTTATTGACAAGGAAGGTCAAATGTTTCCCACATAAGCCGTGGGATGTGACTAAAAAGTAAAGTACATCTACTGAAGGAAAAGGTACACATGCATGAAATAGAAAGAAAAGGAGTATGAGTTAACCCATCATTGCCTTTGTATATTCCTTGTTGCGCAACTCATCTTCTTTCCAGCTAGTTTCATCTTGGTCTCTGCATCCTCAAGGCATGGTACCTGAAAAGCAAAAATAAGGAAATCATTAGTTAGAGCTCAGGGTAAATCCATATTTCTACACTATCCTAATTCATTCATATGGATCTCTAAGAAATAGGAGATATAGAGTATTTGAAGATCAGATTGCATAGCTCACATAGGAAGAAGAAATTAAAAAAGAGAATAAGAAACATGGAAAAAAGAGAGGCCAAAAGGCCTAAGTATTTTCCAACTATTTTATTAAGTGTGAAGGTGCAAGTTGCAGCCAAGAAGAAAGAAGCATATACACGCTAAAAAAAAAGACCAATGTATTTGAAACTTAGATATTTCCTACAAATGGAAGAGGATCACAAGACTGCTAGAACAAAGAATATGTTTACAAACAAGGGATCAATGAGTATAAGTGCAGCTATAATTTACATATAGGCATTTCAAAAGTGAGCTGAAGAAAGAGATGCACAAACAAATATTTCATTTACAGATTTTATCAACATCATTCAACCTTGCAAAACTCACATGAGATCAATAAATGGATCTAAGCGGAAAAGTTTCCTATCATAGAAATCAAATATAAATGAAGTAGAAAAGACAAGTAAAAGGGTGAGCAAAATATTGATCAAAATGAGCAATATATAGTCGAGGAGATTACAAAAAAAAACGCAAGCCATGACTACCTTTCTCAAAATAATGGTGCTACAGGTATAGAAATCAATGCTCACAAATGGATCATCAGAATCAATGCAAAGTAGTCCAAGTGAAATGGCAGTTGTTGACCAACTTATAATTTTTAAATTCTATAAAGTGTCAAAATTCCTATGCCGGCCCGAAATTCCATGCAGAGGACACGTGGCACCATGATGGCAAAAAGGAAAAAATGGGGTCGTGAGTTATTTTCATTTTAAAATTTAAAATTGCAAAAGGAAAAATATCAAAATAGCCCCGTAACCCCGCAAGGTGAAATTCAACAGCAAATAGAGATCAAAGAAAATGTGGAGTGGCGGGTTTTTAAAAGTTTTAGACTTAATACAACAGGCCTAAAAGTTCAAAATGGTCCGAAAGTCAAAGACAAGGGAAAAAATCCACAAAAAGGTCGAAAGTCATCGCAAAAGGGAAAAAAGCCACAAAAAGGTCCACATGTTCACAAAGGACGTAAAATTTCTATAATTTTTCCACAGCCTGTAAAGGCAAAGAATGAAGAAAATTATTACAATCAGTCTCATTATTGCAAAAAGGAGATGAGTTCAGAGCACAATTTTCTCCTTTTCACCAGCTTTTAAACAACTCGAATAACTGATTATTCATATCTAAAGTTTTCACAATGAATTTTACAAAGAGCTTTAAAGTAATCTTCGGTCACATCAAGCATCAACTGAATCAAATACAGGGATGAAAGGATAGGTATGAAGCTCAAATATAGATATTCAAAAAAAACTTCAAGGAAAAGACCAAAACTCCTAGCCATGAGAAAATAATGAAAATGAAATATGCAAGGCCCGGAACAATCAATGTTCAGTCATAGTATTGAAGAGCTCACAACAAAGAAATAAATTCAATCACATGAACTATTATATAGGTAGGATGTTGAAACAACCCAGGTCTCATCTATGGTGGTAATCCAACATCCATCTAAAGTTGATAGGTTACATATCAAGACATGCATTACAACTCAATGATAAATAAGTGTTGGTAGAATACATTCAAGAAATAAACAAACCCAGTTTGAGTGTGACCTTATCAGCAAGATCCATTCACAGGAATAAGTCAAGCTTCAGACAAGAAAAAAAAATTGCATTCAAGCACTCATCCCATGGGAAGTTTTCAATGTTCAAGTGATCTCAGATTGAAAAGGATTAAATCAAGTACTCTATAGATTTTTCAAAGAAATAAGTTGATCCTGAACAATGAATCATAATAGAATAGATTCTCCAGAATACAAAATTGAATGCAGGATTTATAGTTACAAAATAGAAGTCATTCAAAATGAATACAGAGATGCTGCCATATCAAATAAGTACAACTATTTATGCAAGGAAATTGATCAAGTACAGATGAATCATACAATGCATAGCAATAAGCTCAAGGTATAGTTTGAAAGCACGAAGCACTAGAAATCAAGTTGCAACAATAGAAATGATATATGCAATACAAATAACAATTCCAGGAAAGCATACTATGAAGCTTCATGATTTACAGTTGAACAAATGATAAGCATGCAAGTGTCTAATTGATCATTTTCAAGCTACAGGATTTCATTATAACTAAAGCAAGTACTTCATGTTTTAATACACAAGTGAATGGAATATCAAAACATCAACTAGGTGTGTCAAAATGTAGTACAGAAGCATCAAAGTGGTAGAATTTAAGTGTCTAAGCATCCTAAGAATTCTAGGTTGTAGAATCAATAAGAAAAGCAGGAATCAGAGTTTTCATAAGCCTTTTAAAATATACAGGATCTTAGCTCAAAGATTCTTGATAGAATGAAGAATGCAACTACAGGTTACAAGAGATCAACCCAAAAGTTGAACTGAAGAGAGAAAATGCATGGTATGCTAAAAGATACAGAAATGCTACAATACCAATGGAAAACAACCAAGAAGGGTTTCGAGTACATATTAATGAGATGTTTGAAGAAAAATAACAAATGCAACATAACCTCGAGCAAGGTGTCAGAGCATAAGAGTTCGAGCAAGGTGAGACTTCAGAGTTCTTCAAAAGCATCAAAGTATTCAAGTCTTAGGATGAAACAAAACTCAAATAAAGAACAAAATAGTTCAGAGTTTGAATCAAGAATAGGAAAGTTACCAGAAACTTTTATGAAAAGCTCAGAAGTACAAAATTTATAATAAAAGATATCTGCATAATGATGGAATAGGGTTTCAGTAGAAATATGAAAATTTGTAGACTCAGTAGAAGCAGAGATGATAGATCTGTAATCAACTCATAATGAGCTCAGAAATTCAGAGTAAGGCTTCAATACCAAATTCTTGCCCCAAGTCAGATAATGATGACAATACAGAAAGGAAGATAGCTCCCAGTTGGTGCAATAATAAGATTTTGCATAAAGGAGAAACCCAAACCCATTCCGCAGAAATGAAGAAGTTCCTAGTCAAAATGTGCTTCAGATTTATAAACAGACCCGATATTGGACAAAGTTCTACTTCTATGGAAACCACCTTTTCAAATCAAAGTAAGAAGCACTTTCAGAGGTAAAGTGGGGTTACAGGAACTCAAAAGCATAGATCCTAGCCAATCAATGGAGCCATAAAGCAAAAATGAACTCATACAAAGTAAATCAGAGCTTCATAGTAGAAACACAATAATCACAGAGTCCTTTTCGAGCTCATTTTTATCAATGGCCGAGTGTGAAAAATACAAGAAAACCAGGAAATGTGATTATAGTGCATGATGAAACCAATACTTCAAACTTTTATAGATATTTTCTACACAGAGTTGAAGAATTTCTCAAAGTCACATATCTACAGATACCCGAACTCGAAAAATATAGATCTATAATTCATGATGCAGATTGGGCCGAAGAATACACTCACCTTAATCCTTGGCGGTTTCGAGTAAAGTGACTATGAGTGCCCATTGATCAAGAAATCACGTGCTCAAAGAGTAATGGAGCAGGCTTAGAATCCATTTCAAGGTTGAGGGTACCATCGAAACCCATATAGAAACAATGGCCATGGTCTTGCTCAGAAAATCAAAGATAGAACAAAAGAACAAAGACCGAAAAGGGGAACATAACCAAGCTTGAAGAAACAACAATGGCGACCACCTTTACAACCATCTCCTCAAAAAAAAGATAGAGGAGGAGCTACAAAATACATGTATAGCCGAGCTCGAGTATAGAACAAAATAATGGCGTCAAAGAAAATATTTTCTAGGGCTTTCGCCCACGAACCAGAAAACCAAATGAAATGATCATTAGACCCAAGCTCTCCTTTACCACCTGAATCCAAGTATGGGTTAAGATCAAACTCAACCATGGTTCGAGATCAACGATCAAGATTCATCAAGGACGAAGATCAAAGGCTGAGAATCATGCTCAGAGCTCAAAACAAATAACCATGGTTAGTCCCCACTGACCACATTCAATGCACTGCGATCGAAACCCTAACCGTGAGTCCAAGGATCGATGACATAAAAATAGGGTACAGAGATCAAGGGCCCAAGATGATCAACAAATATCAAAGAAAACTCAACTTGAGTTACATATGCCACCGACCAAGTTACCAAGGGGTGAGTCACCGTGGAGAAGGGGACAACCCATGTGTCCATCGAATAAATCATTGCATTGACTTTCAAATTCCAAACTATAGTCATTTCCAAATAATGCAAAATGCCATCATACATGCTTATCACCGAAAAGGTGAATTTTGAAGTATGCAAAGGACACGCATAGATATAAATGCATGCATTTATCAAAAGGGCAGAACTATAGTATGGCATGCATATTACCCAAAGGTGATAGATCTTATATTTTCTAAGTCCACAAGGTGACCAAACTCAAACAAAGATAAATCCATATATCAAAGGGTGGTCCCCACATGAAGCTATCACATACACAGGAGAATTTTTACATGCCTTCACAATAGGATGAACATAGAACAAGATGAAATTTCATGTTCATTGAGAGAGACTTGCCTAGCAAGCAATCTTATTTTAGGAAAAATTATTCACCTTTCTTTATTAAAAAATAGAACAGTAGACTTCAATTTGAATGTACTATTATCAAGGATAATAATGCCTATTTGTAATTACATGCGCTATTTTTATTCCTTTATCTATTATTAAATAAAGGATAAAAATAGGATGTATGGATGAGTACAAGCCTTAAGCTATTTTTAGGAAGAGGGTGAATTTTTTTTTTTCTATATATTATGTGCCTTTCCAAAGCACAAGGGAGAATGTCTCGAGGAATTTTTGGATATATGAGTACAGAAGCAAATTTTCCAGCTTTTTCCTCCGAGTGTGAAGTATTTTTGCCTTTCCAAGTTATTATATAGTCTTATATATGTTTATATTAGTTTTGTGAATGCAAATTCCTTGATCAATCATCATACCCTGCTGCAAATTCATTCTTTTTGCATAGTTTTAACGTGCATGTTAACTTATTAGTACTATTGTGATTCTCCCTTAGTCTAATCAAGTGTTTTTCCCTTAGATATTCTCCAAAAAAAACTATTGGTTCGTGCATTAGAAATCCTTCCCAAATCAGTTGTGCATATACTCAATCAAAGACCTTATACAAATTTGGTGTATCACCTTAGTTTTAATCACTTTACATTCATTTTTACCCCTTAACCCCAGAATCAATTTTAGGATACATCAATAAGGAATCAACCTTGATACCGGAGACTCACCTAAAAATAGGTATACCCACAGACCTAAGGTGTTTCCATTGTATCTACGAAAGGGAGAGATCAAATTTTGCAAGCTTAGAAAACCTGCAGTCATCTCTCTATAGGGTGAACTTTTGAGAGATAACTTGATTTTGGCACTCCCATTGGGATCACGAATAAGATCTGCGCATATAGTGGAAAATTCTACCGCAGATCCACAACATATTTACAATAGTTACAAAGTCATTTTAATGGAGCAAGTTGCAACAATTTATTCTAAAGAGTTTAAAATATTTTGGCAACTCCGTTAAGCTAATACCATACCAGTATTGCAACATGTTCCTTGCCTAAAGAGACTATAAGATCATCAGTAAGAGGAATTCCTCACGAGTTTGTTTCTTTACCCTTGAATTCTTCTAGAAGGGAAGAGTTGGTAATACTTTACCTTATAATAGACCTGATTTTGATAACCCTCCTCCTAATATTCCCTCACCACGTATTAATTTCACTATTGACATCCCAATTTTTCAAATGGCTATTCATCCAACAAGGAATATTGTGACCTTTACTAATGGCAGTCCATTAGTAATCCCGATTTACCATGACATTCCTAATCTGCCATGAAAAGTTTGTTATCATTCATAGGTGAAAATCAGTTACACCTACTTGAACATATCAAAAAGAAGTTGTAGCCCTATGCGTAGTCCATAATATCACTCATGAGGACATAGCTTTAAGACTTTTAGCTTCATCATTTAAAGGGAAGGCCTTGTAATGGTATAAGAACCTAGAAATTAGAAGCATAAGAACTTGGGATGACTTGGGTGAAAATTTTGTGAAACAATTCCAGGATAATTCAGATCATTTGTCTCTCATTGAATAGTTGTCTACTATTAAAAGAGCTCCCAATGAGTTTATGTCTAATTTCAATATCCATTTTTCATAACATGGAAGAGAATTCCAACAAGTGTAAAGCCTCAAGCTGATCATGATTTCCTTTATTATCTTAGAGCATTAAAATATGATTCAATCAATGGGAGGAGAAACACTCCCAACAGCTTATGATATCGCTATCCAAGATGAAAAATAGTCTTATTCAAGATGGAAAATTGGCACCAAGGCCTTCAATGCAATTTTTGGTAGATTTAGCACCTGTTCCTCATCCTATTACAATCATAGAACCTACTATTGTAACTACATCAGATGATGTATTTAAAGATTTACAAACTATGGGAAATAAATTGACTTTGATTGATAACAGAATTACATTATCTAGTAGACCCTATCAGGTTCCTTATCAACAAAATCAATAGAATCAAGAAAATATGCAACCCTATCAGCAAAATAAAAATTATAGGTAGCCTTACCAACAAAGGCAGTTTGACCCAAAGGTTCCTAGTTCATATAAAAATTTAGTCCCAGTTAATATGGCTACAGAAGAGTGGTGTCAACCTTGCAATCAACCTCATTTAGTTGCAACTTTCCCAAATGCTTTTATGAATCGAATCTAGTTTGAACAACCTCAATCTAAAACATTGTTTATGCCTCAAATGGAGGTTGGGTAGAAAGAAACTCATGTCAAAGGAACTCTGAACAAAATTTAGTTAGTTTTAATGAGGAGGATTTCATTACAGTCATTACTAGGGATCGAGGAAAGTGTTGAAGGTAAAAAAACAACAAAATATGCCTATCCTACCTATTGTTACGATAAGACAACATCTACAGTAGGTAGGATAGGACTATTTTGTTGTTTTTTACCTTCAACAGCTTTCCCTTGATCCCTAGTAATGACTGCAATGAAATCCTCCTCATTAAAACGAACTAAATTCTGTTCAGGTTCCTTTTGAACATGTGCTTTCTTTATCGGAAAAGAATGTTTATCTTCACTACGCTTGTAGCCTATTTTAGCTTATCAACCTTTTTATGTAGTGGGGTCTTGACTTTATTGGCATGATAAATCCACCATCATCACAAGGAGACAAGTTGATCTTAATCACTGCTCTGATTATTTTACATGATGGACTAAAGCAATAGCCTTGAAGGATGCTAATGAAGCTTGATACTATCCTTTTATCAAGGAATATTTTACAGATTTGGTGTTCCAACAACTATTATATCGAGATAATGCTTTAGCATTCCTTGGTGCAAAAATAAAAGATTGGGTTATCAAACATGGAATATATCTAAGCTCTTCATCTAATTATTACCCACTGAGGTAATGGCTTAGCTAAGAGTACTAACAAGAATATGTTAAGGATCATCAGAATAATGCTCAAGGATAATTAAAGAGCTTGGCATCGATGTTAAATTCAGAAATTTGGGTGACAGAGTGACTCCTAAAAGGTCAATTGGCAATTCACCATACAAAATTGTGTACGAGAAGGAAGCAATAATGTCTATTTCAGATTGCGTTACCTACATTGGATTAGCTACACCAAATGGAGTTGCTTGAGAATGAACCATTACAGGTTCGTTATGCAGAGTTAATGGAATTACAAGAGCTAAGAGATAAAGCTCATTTGAATATGGAAAAGAATCACAAACAAATGACAAAGACTTTTGACAAGAAATCCAAATTTATAGTCTTAATGAAAGAGATATTGTGTTAAATTGGGATGTTGATCATGCAAAGTCGGGAAGATGCTCAAAGTTTGATAAACTCTGGAGTGGTCCTTACATGATTTTAGCTTGTAAGGAACACAATGCTTTTTAGCTTTCGAAGCTAAATGGAGAGGAAATTTCCATTCCTATGAATGGTATGTTTCTCAAACACTGTTATTGAATATCTTGCGATTATTGTTAGAGTAGGTTTACCCTTCAATAAGTGCGGTTCATGCATATTGCAATGTTTTTCAATTCAATAAGTGCATTCGTCACATGATCGCTTACCATATTCTTTCCCAGCTTTAGTTTTTTTTGAAAGGTTTGGACCTTTCAAAAAAGGAAAATTTTGGTTACATGTTTAGACTCCATGGCTAATGGACAAGAACAAGGGACTAGTCTTTAAGCTAGCACGCAGCTTTCCCCATAGGATCACCAAAAATGTTGACAATTTTTGCACTTGTGCAAAAATGGGTAACTCGAAACTTCATCGTTACATTGAAAAGTTTTGGGTGAAGTATACCTAAGCTAAAGAAAGTTTCGATGTTATTAGTTATTATTGAATTAGTTACAAGATTAAATGAAATCTGTAGTTATGTGTGTTGTCTCAAAATAGAATGGATCACATACTCTACAATTTCATGTCATCTTTAGTAAAAGAACAAAATCCCTGAAGGACAACTGTGTCTTCTTGATGAAGATGAAAATTATAGAGTAGGTGAAGTGCTTTGAGTCTTGAAGCAAGCAAACATGAATACAACTATAAGAAAATAAGGGTTCATTACTAAATCTTACAAGTTACGATAAATGTTCCTTTATTCATGATAAAGATATTTAATTATGTTATCGAGTTGTTTAGTTCATTATAAAATCCATATGGAAAAGCTAGAATGCACAAGGAAATGCACAACTCATTTAAAGAATTCAATGTTTTATTCACAAGGAGAGTCAAATGTTTCCAACACAAGCCATGGGATGTAACTAAAAAGTAAAGTATAGCTACGAAAATCAATGTACACATGCATGAAAGAGAAAGTGAAGGAGTATGAGTGAAACCATCATTTCCTTGGGGTTTCTTTTCTTTGATTGAAGCATCTTCATCTCCATCTTTTGTTTCTCCTTCATCTCCATTGTAGAAGCCATTGTACCTGAAAAGAAGAAAAGAATTAACTATCAGTTATGAGCTCAAGGATCAATTCATATTCCTACACTATCCTATTTCATGCATATGAATCTTCTCCTAACATGAGATGTATTCTACTTGAAGAAAAAACTACATGCATGCTTTATTCACTCAAAAAGAAGAAGGAGAAAAGAAAGAAGAAAAACATGGACATAAGAGAGGCCAAAAAGCCTAATTATTTTCTAACTATTTTCCTAAGTGTGCAGGTACAGGTTGCAGCCAAAGAGAAAAATAGACAAGTCATAAGTGCATGCAATAAAAGGAAGAATGTAACTCAAAGTTCCAATAACTATTCTGAAATGGAAGAAGTTACAGTGTAGAAGAGAGACTAGCAATAGAAGCACATGTTTCAGTTTGCAACAGAAAAAAAAGTAGAATTTGAAAGCTGATGTTTGGCTAAGAATAAGTTCATAGTGAAAGGAATGAAGAAAATATTTTGGAAAAAAATTGACAAGGCTTCGCCATGTAAAATGGACATTTACAACTTTCCATCATGTTGCTTTTAACTACTACATGCTTAAAAGAATGATTTAAATCAAGTAAGTGATATAGAAAAATAGCAAAGCATGCTATGATCAAGATAACACAACTATGATGTCTCATTTTATTTACCAATCCATCTTCAAACATTAAGTGTTATGTTCTGAATCAAAAAATACAAGTCATATGTTGGAAATGGATGGAAGAGAGAATTCTAGAAAAATTTGATAGGGCTTTCGCCATGTAAAATGGATATTTAAAACTTTTCCAATATCTATATCAAACTAAAATCAAAGAAATGGAGTGAAAGTAATAGAAAAAGTATCTGAATCAAGGCTTATGCCTGATAATGGCATCAAAACAGATCAAGAATTGCTTAAAATTACTGCATGTATCAAAGAGTATAAGTGCAACTACAGGTTACAAACAGGCATTTCAAAAGTGAACTGAAGGAAGAGATGTATAAGTAACCCATTTCAGTTAGTGGTGTTTCAACACCATTCAACCTTACGAAGCCTAGAATAATCAATGTTCAGTCAAAATATTGAAGAGATCATAATGAAGAAAGAAATTCAATCACATGAACCCTTCTACAGGCAAGACAACGAAACAACCCAGGTCTCATTTATGGTGGTAATTCGAGATCCATATAAAGTTGATAGGTTACATATCAAGACATGCATTACAACTCAATGATAAATAAGTGTTGGTAGAATACATTCAAGAAATAAACAAGTTCAGTTTGAGTGTGACCTTATCAACAATATCCATTTATAAGAACAAGTCAAGCTTGCATAGTACAAAAAACCACCAATATTGCAAAAGTTACAGATACGGAAAAAACCAATTGCATTCAAGCACTCATCCCATGGGAAGTTTTTAATGTTCAAATAACCCAGATAAAAAAATAGCTGAGGTAAAGTGTACCAATTCAAGGCACAAAAGAGAAGTTACAGTAAAAAGAATGTTTTCCTCAAGCCATGATGAATCAAGTCAGAGAAAGAAGTAAAACTTACTGGTTAAATCAAAGTGGAGAAAACCCTTGATATATCATCGAGCTCAGAACTAAAAGGACAAAACATGAAATGAGTTTCAACTCAAAATGACCAGAGTCATTGAAGAGATCACACGAAGAAATGCAAAAGAAGATGGGTATCAGTTTTGAAGCCGAGGTCACGATGAACCAAAATACTAGCAAAACTCAAGGATCGAAAATCTTACCGACCTCATCAAATGGTGATGCAAAGCCAAATCTATAGAGCTCAAGAGATGGTAAAGGAAAACCCGCAGAGACCAAGAAATATACCGGTGCTCAAGCCTTTCGACCACAAGATCTCACAAAGCAAAATCAGATCTCATGGACTTCACCACAAAGACCAAACAGAACGGGGCCGAGCTTCAAGATTAGCAACAGTGGCGGCCACTATAGAAATAAGATAGAAAATGAGCTCTGATCTCCCACCACCATGTCAACATCGATGAAGTGACACAGACAATAAAATGAGCAAGGCCGAGCTCGAAGAAACAACCATGGCGGCCAATACAAAGTTGAGCTCGAAAACACTAAACAATGGTGGCATTATTATAGAAAACTCACTCAGAAGAAGCACAAAATGCGGAGAACCATTTTTGCAATGAGCCGAGTACAGAATAATCAACAATGGCACTCCCATAAATGCTTAGCGAGCTTCATGGAACAGAATAATGGCCTCGAAAGAAAAATTTTCAGGGCTTCTCCCATACAACCAAAAAAATAAATGAAATGTGCTTTTGGGTCAAGTTCCCTTTACCGCATGAACCCAAGAAGTGGGTTAACTCAAAATCAACCACGGTCAGGGTCAACGATCTCAAATCATCAAGGACACAAGATCAACGTCCTCGGATCAAGCTTCGTGATCAATGCAAACCACCTGGGTAAGATGCCACTACCCACATTAAATTCCAGCTAGAAAACCCTAACCATAGGTCATGGATCGACGACATCGAATATAAAGGTAAAAAGATCAATGAGAAAGAATAAGGCATAAACATTCAAAATAAACCACCAGGGTTATAATTAACATTACCAAAGTTACAGAAGCCACCAACCAAGTCACCGAGGGGTGAGTCACCATGGAGAAGAGGAGAACCCATGTGTCCATCAAATAATCATTGCAAATGACTTTTAAAGTCTAACCTTAGTGCATGCTTCAAATAATGTAAAAATGGCCGACCAAATCATATACCATGATCACCGAAAAGGTGAGTTTTATAATATGCCAAGGCCAACAAACTCAAAGGTGGCAGACCATATAGTATGGTCATTTCCAAATAATCAAAGGTGGTGAGCATAGTGTGGTGACTTTACAAAGTGCCCCAAATTTTTTTAAAACCATAATATATGCTAAGTCCACAATAGTGGCCAAACCTAATGAATACAAGAGTTCACAACCACAAGTGGTCCCCACTTCAAGGAGCTAGAATTGATTTGTAGAGTGTCACTCATGTGACAATTTTTAAAGGAGATGTCAATATCAAAACATGTGCACATAGCAGGTGGTCCCCACAGGAGGAATTATTTTTGTAAATATTGCTAAGTATTGTAATTATTTTGCTCACATAAAGGGAGTTGTATTTTTGTATTCCTTCACAATAGGACAAAATAGAGAAGAACACAAAGCTACTGTTCATTGAAAGAGACATGCCTAGTAAGCAACCTTATTTTCAGAAATTTATTCACCCTCTTTTTTTAAAAATAGAATAATCAAATTCAGTTTGACTATAATGTAAGTAAGGCTAATAAGGCCTATTTGTAATTGCATGCTCTATTTTGTCTTATATCTATTATAAAGTAAGGGATAAAAATAAGATGCATGGGTGAGTAGAAGCCTTAGGCTATTTTTAGGGAGAGGGTGAATTTCATTTTTGCTATATATTGTGTGCCTTTGCAAAGCATAAAAGGACTTTTGGAGGACTTTTGGATATATGAGTACTAAAGAAAGTTTTTCTAGTTTTCCCTATGAGTGTGAAATATTTTCTGCCTTTTCATGTTATTTTCTAGTCTTATGTATGTTTCTATTAGTCTTGTGAATACAAATTCCATGATCAATCACCTTACCCTACTATAAATTCAATCTTTTCTGCTTAATTTTAATGTGCATGTTAACTTATTAGTATTGTTGTGATTCTCCCTCATTACAATCAAATGTTTTTCCCTTAGATATTCGTTAGAAACACTATTGGTTCATGCATCAAAAATCCTTCCCAAATCAGTTGTGCATATACTCAGTCAAAGACCTCATACAAATTTGGTGTATTGCTTTAGTTTTAATCATTTTACAGTCAGCTTTTACTCTCAAACTCACATAAATTAATTTAGGATACACCAATAAGGAATCGGCCTTGATTACTAGACACTCACCTCCAAATAGGTATACCCAGACCGAGGTGTTTCCATTATATCTATGAAAGAGAGAGATCATTTGTCTAATCTTAGAAAACACAGCCAATTTGTCTACATGGTGCACTTTTGAGAGATAACAACATGCACTATGAAATCCATGTTTGGAAAGTGGAAAAGTGAAACACGTGAGAAGAAAATGCATTATTCTACCCTTTATATAATATATAATTTTGGAAAGAATAAAAGAAGGAAGTTATAAATTTGTCTTTTGGAATAAATAAAGGATTGCATAACCTTCCTCAAGTTGTATCAATGTATTGAAATTAAACACATAGATGTGAGTTGTAATCTCTGTTTGAAAGGAAGGAATGCGTATAAAGGAAGTGTAATACTCTATCTTTTGAAATAAGTGAAGATTGGAAATCATAGATGTATTTTAGTTTTGAATAATTAAATTGAATCATCTAAATGTATTAGATTAGAATTCGAACAAATTATAATACTTGGGAGAAGAAGATGGTAAATAAACCCCTTTAAAAATTTGATCTCCGTCTTGTGTTTTCAAAATGGAAATTATTTAATCCAAAATGCAGACTAACCCACAACAATGAAATAACAAACTAAATGATTAAATTGAAGTAGTTTTCCCTAAACAAATCCAATTAGACAAAAATACTTAAAGGAAATCTTTCAAAACCTGGAAAAACCGAGTTCAAAGCTTTCTCAATCATTTTTTGTCAAAATTGTAAAATTTCAAACTAGAATTCAATCACATAGATCTACCTCAAACAATTATCCTAAATCTTCCTAAGAACAATTCTCCATGTCTATTTGACATGTTGAGAGAGGAACAAGAACAAATTGAAGAAAATTTTATTAAGTAAAAATTACCAGTTCACATTGTAAAAGCACTCGCAGATCGTTTTTGTAAAATTGACAACATAAATTTTATCAAAACCTAAATTTAATGAATCCGGGAAAGACGATGTCAAGAGATTTCTAGGAATTCATCTTTTCCCAAAACCAAGATTTGTATCAAAAGTTATGGCCTTCCAAAGTTTTTCTTCAAAAAAAAAAAAATCAGCAAAAACTTCCTTGGCGGACCCTTGCAGTCCGAATTTTCCATTAGTGCTTCAAAACTTTTAGAAAATTTTCCAAATTTTCCCTACCGGCCCACGCCCAATTATAGGTTTCCATGTGGCACCACGAGGTGTTAGCGGAGGGCGGAACCATTTTTAACTCAAAGACTTCTTCCAGAAATTTTGGGAAAATTTTCCAAATTTTCCGCGCCGCCCTGCAACCAATTAGAGGCTGCCACATGGCACCATGAGGTGTCGGTGGAGGGGTGGATCCCTTTTTAACTTAGTGCTTCAAGAAAATTTTGGGAAATTTTTCCAATTTTCCCTGCCTCTCTTGCCTTTCTGCAGCCAATCGGAGGTTGCCACTTGGCACGAAAAGGTGTCGGTGGACGAGTGGGTTCCTTTTTTCCTTTGGCATTTTTAGAAAATTTTGGGAAAATTTTCTAAAGTTTCCCCACCGCCCCACTAGTCTGTAGCCAATCAAGAGCTGCCATGTCGAATTGTGAGGCATCAATAGAGGCATAGGTGAATTTTACCATGTTTTCCCTTTGGGACGTTAAACAAATTTTCTCCCCACCACTTCGCTTTCCTGTGTTGGTGAGAAGATGCCACGTGTCCCTCACAGAGTCGTTGAAGTGCAAGTGCAAATGTGGCATTTCTCCCTGCGTGAAAAAAATCTGAAAGCCTCCTACGGCCCCCCCGCCTGACCGACTACTCCTCCTCTAGGAAATTTTTATCCCAAATGCCGCCGACGTGCCCTTGGGGAAAAATATCTCCCATGCACCCACAGTCCACTCTTGGGGAAAATTTTCACCCCAAGGCCCGTCGGCCCATAACTTGAGAAATATGACAAGTTAGGAGGACTTCTTTATATCAATGAAAAGGTGAGGAAATTTTCTATCCAATGGGAATGGTCTATGGAAATTTTGGATGCTTTAATTCTCAAAAATCTATTTAAAACTTTAAGCGTGTTAGAGAGTGGGTATGGTGTGGAATTACCCTCTTAACCTATTTGAATCTTCTAACCCTAAATTTTGGGACCTTGTGACCTCTAATATTTGTTAATAAAAGAAAATTATATTCTAGTGGATGTGAATTGATTTGGAACTTGTGTAGTGAAAATTGTTGTTTGTAACCTAGTTGTAGACTCCTTTTTTAAAAAGTAAATTATTCCATAATTTTCCCACCTAGTCCTAGGTTGTTCTTGGGTCTCAAGTGGGTTATTTTTAGCAGGCATGACACTTGGTATCAAAGTGATGGTTCAAAATTTTGGGCCATTGGGTAGACTATAAAACTTGAGACATGAACCTTTAACCCAACACACTTTTAAATCTAGAAAACATTGAAATTACATATTTTAGTAAACATGGGAGCTAAGTAAGACCTAGATAAATATGGAACTCTCATCTTTCTCTATGTAGGAGGCATAGACAAGATGAGGAGCCTTTTCACATAAACTTAGGCATACAAACTCCAGAGCATGCCGTAGAATCTATCCTACCCCATATTTTGCAAACTCTTCGGAGTTGTTAATGCCGCCCTACATGGAGGATCAACGGGGAGGACATGCAATCGGACATGATAGAGCATGTCCATTAAGGGTCATGTATCTCCTCAACCTAGTGAGGAGGATGAAGGAGAGAACTTCCATGCAGAGTCAACCGAGTGGAGTCACCACAGAGGGGACGGGGTTAATGAGTTTCGGAACATAGAGAGAGGTATCGAGCCCTAAGCTTAGGGATGAGCATGTAAAGGGACCTAAGGGACAAACAAACCATAGATGTAGATCATATTAGGGAGATCTGAAGCTTTGACTATCACATTATTCTAGTGACATAGGTGGATTTCAGGTAGAGGCCTGGTTGGTGAGGTTGAGTGGATGCTTCAAGCTCTGTCCTTGTTCCAAAGAACATGAAAGCTCATGTTGCGATCCATCTACCGAGGGATGGAGTTGTTTTCGGTGGCGAAAAGAGGAGCAGAAGCTCCATGTTGATTTTGAGATAGTTACCTTGGATCTCTTTGAGGAGCATTTCTAGAGTAGATATTTGTCACGAAGGTTCATTCAAGTGGTGGATAGATGAGTTTCATGACCTCAAGTAGACATCTCTTATAGTGGTAAGTATGAGAGTAGATTTCTAGATCTACTCTAGTCTGTTGGCTACATGTAGGATGAGCAAGTGTGGATCCACAAGCTCATTAAGGGACTAAATCTAGACATTGTAGGTGCGGTTCGAGATCCATTGTCAGCGAGACATTAGCGGAGCTAAGAAGGCCTATATAGAGAGGAGACTCGGGGAAATACCTAGTAGGATAGAGACCGAGTCTCAGTAACCTCATACAGGAGATGCAAGAAAATAGATCAAGGGGATCAATACCTCTTCCTCATGGTGGACAGGGTTTATCACAGTCATCTTTTAGACCACAAAGCAACAATGCTAGAGTCCGCCCACCTTATAGACCTCAATAGAGGTTTGAGGCATAGAGATGTCAAAGTATGGGGCCTCCTCCTAGGGGTCCATCAGTACATAAGGTTCCCAGAGAGCTCACTCACTAGGATTTTTCCAGTGAGACCTCAAAGACACCACAACCAGATAATTGGGATCCACACCACAGACCTCTAGAGTACCGGCTAGACCTACTACATAAGGGAGAGGATCAAGTGGTTGTTTTGGTTGTGGTGTTACTAGAAATTTTTGGAGAGACTACCCACATAACCCTAATAACAAGGGTAATACACAAATCTCAGAGCCTATTGTTAGTGATATAGGGCACAATCATAGGATGTACATAGTGGTTGAGCTGCTAGGAAGAGCATCGAGTAGAGTTATTGAGGCTGCAGGTAACATTGGTGGTATTCCTTCCTCCATTTTGTTTGTTTATGTTTCTTCCCATTATTTTATTACACCATCTTTAGTAGAGCGATGCAAGCTAGTGGCAGCTAGGCAGGGTCATAGTTGAGATGTTGAGATGGATTTTGGAGCCAAGATCTCTATAGATTCCTTAGTTAAGGAGTGTGTGGTAGACTTGGGACCTTTCACCACTATCTCCATATCCTTCCTTTGGGCTCACATGGAGTCATCTTGGGAATGGATTCATTTTCTACACACAAGGTCGAGTGGATTATTACTACAAGATTATATTGTGTGCGAGATGATTTGGGGGTTGATTCGGTGATTTCAAGGGTCGGGAGACTCATTTCTATTCGCACCATCTCCTCTATGTAGCTTAAGCGGTGTGTATGACGGGGTTGTCGGATGTATGTTGTTATATTCAATGATGATTAGAGGTGGGTCTAGTGGACCATCGCTAGATGATCACCCCATTATGAGAGAGTTTACAAATGTCATTCCTAGGAGCTACTTTGGGGTTACCACCACCACATGAGATTGATTTTCATATAGATCTAGTTCTGGGAGAAGATCCTATCTCATGAGCACCTTATCGGATGACCACCCCGAGCTCTGCGAGCTCAAGTTGTAGCCTGGAGGGCCACCGGAGAAAGGCCTTATCTACCCTAGTGTATCCCCTTGGGGAACACTGGTGATTTTGTGAAGAAGGATAGATCCTTATAGTTGTGTATTGATTACCGCTAGCTGAATAAGGTAACAATCAAGAATTTTTATCCCCTTCCACACATTCATGATTTGTTTGATCAAATGAAGGGAGCCAAAATTTCTCTAAGATAGACCTTAAGTCAGGTTACCATTAGCTGAGGATTTCGTAGGAGGACATTCATAAGACCACCTTCTGTATGAGATATGACCACTATGAGTTCACAATGGTACCTTTTGGTTTAATGAATTCCCCCATAGTAATTATGAGTTTGATGAATGGGGTATTTAGGAATTTCTTAGATCACTTCATGCTCATCTTCCTTGATAACATTTTGATTTACTCATGTACACATGAGGAGCACGAGGGGAACCTTTACAGGTTCTTGGTGTCTTCAAGAGAAGCTGACTTTATGGGAACTTGGATAAGTGTGCATTCTTTCCAATGAAGTGCATTATTTGGGTCATATCATTTCTAGGGAAGGTATTTCCGTTGATCCTTCCAAGATTAGAGCTATTATGGATTGGCCAGCACCCACTACTTTGACCGAGGTGCAAAACTTCATGGGCTTAGCGAGGTAACTACAAGATATTTGTTCAGGACTTCTCTCAGATGGCACACCCCATCACTTCCCTTCAGTGGAAAGTGAAGAAGTTTGTTTGGTCAGATAGGTGTGAGAAGGCCTTCAGATATCTTGAAGGAATGTCTCACTACAACACCTATTCTCAAAGTGTCGGATCAATAGGGTGAGTTTTTCATTTGCATGAATGCTTCTTTAGCAAATCTTAGAGGTGTGTTAATACAGGAGAGGCGAGTAGTGGCTTTTGAATCTCACAAACTCAAATATTATGATCTTAATTATCCGACTCATGATCTTGAGCTTGTGACAGCTTGTGCACGTTTTGGTTCAATGGAGGCACTTTCGCTTGGTCGAGATCCACACTCGGGATAGATCACTTGAGTCTTGACCACTTCTTCACGCAGCCCAATTTAAATGCTCATCAATGGCGTTGGATGGAGTTTCTTTGTGAGTATGATATGGAGATATAAGATGTGAAAGGGAAGGATAATGTGGTGGCGGACACTCTTAGCAGCAGATGGAGACATGTGGCTATGGCCACTTCGGTGAGCATAGATTTTGAGTAGGATTCTTGACATCTTCCTCTTAA
Organism: Taxus wallichiana var. yunnanensis; assembly: GCA_018340775.1. NCBI lineage: Eukaryota > Viridiplantae > Streptophyta > Pinopsida > Cupressales > Taxaceae > Taxus > Taxus wallichiana. Next base: position 722,444,173 of record CM031243.1, on the reverse strand, counting down.
CAACTTCTACATTGCATTTTGAGTAGAGATCGAGTCTTAGAGACTCCTTGAGGGGAAATTTGATCATTTGTCACTAGAGGAAGATGGCCTTCTCGAGGCATGGAGAGGTCAAATTTATGTTCCCGTGAGACAGAGGATTGAGGCAGGAAATATTGATAGAGGCACATCGAGCACCCTATTCAACCCATCCTAGGGTGAATAAGATGCACACTACTTTGAGACAGTTGTATCACTGGAGAGGACTTCACAAGGTTATGGCTCGGTTTGTGTCACGATGTCTAGAATGGTAGAAATTGAAGGCCAATCATCAAAGCATCCAGCTGGCCTTCTCTTTCCTCATGCTATACAAGAATGGAAGTGGGACACCATTTCCATGGACTTCATTGTTGGGCTACCGATGTTAAGATATCACCACGACGCCATCATGGTCGCGGTTGATAAATTGACAAAAGTGGCTCACTTTTCTTGATAAAGATCACTTATACAACTAGTATAGTGGCATGTGTATATCTTGATGAGATCATGAGGTTACACAGAATTCTATGAAATATCATTAGTGATTGCGATCCCTTGTACACTTCCCATTTTGGACTACCATGTAGCATGCCCTGGGATGAAGATCAATTTCAGCACACTATATCACCTTGAGACAAATCGGTGTGATCGAGTGGGTGAATCAAATTTTAGAGGACATGCTCGGGATGTATGTGATGGATCGGTAGTCTAGATGGGAGGAGCACCTATACTTGGTGAAGTTTTCCTACAATACTAGTTTTCAAAGTTCTAAAGGAATGGCTCCTTTTCGGGCTTTGTATGGTAGAGAGTGCAAGACACCTCTTAGTTGGGACCGATTAGAGAATAGGGTTTCTCTTGGACCAGCTTTGTTATAGGACATGGAGCAAGAGGTGGTTTTGAGAAGACATAGACTGTTGGATCGTTCTCGTGTACATGATGTGTTTCATGTTTGAGTTCTTAGGAGATATGTTACGAGATCGTTCTCATGTGTTATATTGGAACTCATTGCAGGTGCAATATCAAGGGCAGGTGATGGTGGATTCCATTCGTATCCTAGATCATAGGACCACGGGCCTTCGAGGAAGAGAGGTTGTTCGAGGTCCAGTGTAGTGGGAAAAAATGATGAGATTGCAGCTACATGGGAGGATGATCCTTTGTTATGAGTTCATTTTCCTTACATTCCAATGACTTCCAAGAGGAATTTGAGTCTAAGGGGAGGGGATGTAGTACCCACTTCCCTTTGACACCTTTTTAATACTAATCATGATATTGTTGATTATAATATGGAATTGATTATAGAACTTATTATAGTGTGATGTTAGATGTTAGATCATGGATTATTGTTGGCTTCATTGAGTTATAATGCATGATGATTATTAGAGACAATTTTAGATATTGAGGGTTATATCTTTGTTTGACATGGTTATATCATGGATATTTTCGGACATGTGATATTTGGGTATTGTGAGTAGATCTAGAAATGGAAATTATTTCATGATGATATAGTTGTTGAGTAAAAATTACAAATGATCTTGTTGGTTTCTTGGATGTTGTTGTGATCCAAATATCTAGATGATTTGGAATTTTATTTACATTATTTTAGATATTTTGATATGGCCATGAGGCCGAAGGAGCTATCTGAATTTTGCAGGTTCAAAATATCACAATGAACATTGGGCGATTGGAGACTAACCATATTGGAATTCTAGATGAATTCAACAAGGTCACCATGGCAACTGTATTTTTTTGTGTGTGTTTGTTTATGTTAGGGATTCCCATGGGGGGGATCACCTTTAAATGTGACCAAGGGATTATGTGTTTTTATTTATTAGGACCCTTTGTTATGTTTGCATGTGTTTTTTTGGGGTGCATTGACCCTTTCATTATTTCATTAAATAATGTGTAATATTATGAGTAATCATGTTCTTAAGTTAATTAATTAAAATATGTCATATGAAAGTAATTAATAGAGTAGTTGGCCTTGCATTAAATTGTTGTAATAGATGTGTAAGTGATGTGTAAGATAACTTTTGAGTGTGAAACACTCCCCTTCTTGGAAATTCGAAATTTTCCTTGGAAGCTGATTTTGGAGGCTTGTGGGACAAGTTAAACTTGTCTCGTACCTCTTAAATTTCATTACCAACCATACCTAAAGTTTGAGAGTTGAGATTAGACTTTTATAATGCTTTTGAGAAGGCAAATTATAGGTTTTATTACACTTTTCTTACATGATTTAATTTCAGTCCTTTGGGGTGTGGGTTGGATTTGAGTGTGTAAATAAATTGTCATATTATTCACCCACCTATTTATTATGCATTGGAGAATGAAGTTGAATTTTGGGTTGGGGTTGAGGATGTGTGATGTGGCATCCTACATGGATCCACCTCATCCTCTTCTCTTCCCTATTCTATAAAATTTGAACTCATTTCCTTGTTTTGGGTTGCTTCACCTTGAAGACTTCATATTTGGGAAAATTTTGTTACTTATTTTGGAGCTCCTACTTTGAAGAAGTTCTTGGAAGATTGTTGCATGTTTGTGCTCGGTGGATTGGGTTTTCTTGCATTGGGACAAAGCTTATTGTTTTGGAACTTGGAACAAATCCATCATGGAGAGGTAGGATCTTGGCTATTGAAATGCTTCCCTTTTGTTTATGAAAATGTTAATGTGTGAATTTTTCACATGTTTTTGGGTTCTTGGGTAGATTACCTAGGAATGATGTAGGAGAAAACTAGGGGTTATTTTATGGGAGGCACAAGTGTGTTTTAGGGAGGTATAAGGGTGGAGGGAGTTGGGATTTGCGTTCCACCTTATAAAGAAATAGCTTGCATTTATTTACTCATTATGGGGTGGCATAAGAGGTTGGGGAGGCATAAGAAAATGTGTGGAATAAGGGTACTTGTGGGGAGGCATAAGGGCATGTTAGGGATTTGAAATGATATATATATATATATATATATATATATTGGTGGTTTGTTCTCAAGTGGTGATACCCATTTCCCCTTTGGGAGGCATAAGAAACATCCCCCATAGTTTCTTGCTCATTTGGCTTTCTTAATGAAGCCTTATTATTGTTTGTCATGTTTTAATGTAGTTGTAAACTACATTCTGTTTTGGACTATATTTTTTATGTGAAAATGTTGCTTGTGTGTTTGTGGAATCTGTTATTGCCATGAGTTGGATCACATCTTTTATTGCATTTTGTTTGGGGCTTGGGGCCAATGAAGAAGGATGGATTCTCCTTTTCATTGGATTTCTTTGTTGGGTGGAGAGCATTGCCTTTCCCATACTTTTTTTTGTGATCAAATTGGAAGAATGAGGAATCTACATGTTGTTGTTCGGAGCTGAGATAAAGCTAGTTTCACAGTCCCTTGTGAATTAAAATCTTATTGTAGCCCTTTCCCACTTTGAAGTGGATGATCGTATATTAGTTTTAATGGAAAGATACTTTGTATTGACAATGAAAGTTGAAATTTGAAATGTAAAGAGTTATACTCGTATTCTATTTTTGAAGGAATGTGAAAGAATGAGACGTATTTTGTATGATGTATTTGGAAATCCAATGGAAAGGAAGTTATAAGAGTTTCGTTTGAATTAATGTAAGTGTTTGCCTTATTCATATGGATAGTATTTCCATTGGAAATCTATGTTTTGCATGCACTATGAAATCCATGTTTGGAAAGTGGAAAACTAAAACACATGAGAAGAAAATGCATTATTCTCGCCCGTATATAATATATAATTTTGGAAAGAATAAAAGAAGGAAGTTGTAAAGTTGTCTTTTGGAATAAATAAAGGATTGCATAGCCTTCCTTAAATTGTATCAATGTATTGAAATTAAACACATATATGTGAGTTGTAGTCTCTATTTGAAAGGAAGGAATGTGTATAAAGGAAGTGTAATACTTTGTCTTTTGAAATAAGTGAAGATTGGAAATAAGAGATGTATTTTAGTTTTGAATAGTTAAAATGAATCAAATAAATGTATTAGATTAGAATTGGAACATATTATAATACTTGGGAGAAGAAGATGGCAAATTAACCCCTTTAAAAATTTGATCTCCATCTTGTGTTTTCAAACCGGGAATTATTTAATCCAAAATGCACAGACCAAACTTGAAACAATGAAATAACAAACTAAACAATTACATTGAAGTATTTTTCCCTAAACTAATCTAATTAGACAAAAATACTTAAAGGAAATCTTTCAAAAACGACAAAGCGAGTTCAAAGCTTTCAATCATTTTCCGTCAAAATTGTAAAATTTCAAACCTGGAATACAATCACATAGATATACCTCACAAACCTATCATAAATCAACCCAAGAAAAATTCTCCATGTCTATTTGACATGTTGAGTGAGGAACAAGAACAAATTGAACAAAATTTTCTTAAGTAAAAATTACCAGTTGCTGTAAAAGCCAGTAGATCGTTTTTGTAAAATCGACCCCTTAAATTTTATAAAAACTTGATTTAATGAATCTTGTGCAAAGAGAAAGCCAAGATATTTCTAGAAATTCCTCATTTTCCTAAAACCGAGCTCTCTATCAAAATTTATGGCCTTTTGAAGTTTATCTTTAAAAAAAAAAGAATTGGGAAAAATTTCCTTAGTGGACCTTGAGTCCAAATTTTTCCTGTGGCGCTTCGGATAATTTTTGGGAAAATTTTTCATACTTTTCCCACTTCTCCACCACCCTACAGCCACTTAGAGGTTGCTACGTGGCACCACGAGGTGTCGGTGAAGGGCAAATCCCTTTTTAACTTAGCGCTTTTAGAAAATTTTGGGAAAATTTTCCAAATTTTCCTCGCCACTCTCTGGCCCTCGGCCAATTAGAGGCTTCCACATGGCACCATGAGGTGTCGGTGGAGGGTGGATTCCTTTTTAACTTAGCGCTTCCAGAAAATTTTGGGAAATTTTTCTAATTTTTCCCCGCCTTCTCGTTTGTCCACAGCCTAATCGAGGTTGCCACGTGCCACGACGAGGTGTCGGCGGAGGAGCGGGTTTCATTTTTCCTTTGGAATTTTCAGAAAATCAAGAGCTGCCACGTGGCATCATGAGGCATCGACAGACACGCCAGTGAATTTTACACTATTTTCCCTTCGGGGCGTTAAACAAATTTTCTCCCCACTTCCCTGCTTTCCCCACGTTGGATGAGGATGTGCCACGTGTACCTCGCGGACTCACAAAAGTGCGGGTGCAAACGTGGCGTTTCGCCCCCACGTGGAAAAAAAATCTGAAATCCTCCCATGGCTCCGCTGACCTAACTACTCCTCTAGGAAAATTTTCACCCCACGGCCCACCGACCCGCCCTTGGGGAAAAATTTCTCCCCTGGGCCCACAAGTCCACTCTTAGGGAAAAATTTCACCCCAAGGCCCGTCGGCCCATAAATTGAGAAATATGAGGAGTTAGGAGGACTTCTTTATATCAATGGAAAGGTGAGGAAATTTCCTATCCAATGGAAATGGCTTAGGGAAATTTTAAATGAACTAATTCTAAAAAAATCCATTTAAAACTTTAAGCTTTGTTAGAGAGTGGGTATGGTGTGGAATTACCCTCTCAACCTATTTGAACCTTCTAACCCTAAATTTTTTGGACTTTGTGACCTATAATATTTGTTAATAAAATAAAATTATATTCTATTGGATCATATTTGATATGGAAATTGTTAGTGATAACTATTATTTTTGTAACCTAGTTTTTAAAAATAGAAAATTATTTCATAATTTTTCAAGCTAGTGTAGGTTGTTCTTGGGTCTCAAGTGGGTTGTTTTTAGCGGGCATGAAATTTATAATGACCTTCTAGAAAACACATTTCGTGCATATCCTGTACCCATTGTATTCCACATAGCAACATTCATTTTGGGGAATTCAGTCAAACAGTTCCCATTCCAAGTGCGTGTTTGGACACTTGCATACATATGTGCCGGAGCACTTAAAACTAAAAATCAGATAGAAAAACCCCTCAATTTTGCGTAGGCTGGGAGGAAGTTGGAATAAAATCTGATTTCCATTATGTTTTGATGGATGACCCAAATTTGTTCCACAACTCACGATCGGAAAATGGTTGGAGTGTGCATTCCAATTAAAACTTTGGTTTTTATGTGGGTACATTTTATTGGACCTAAAAGATAATAATAGAATGAAAACAATGGAGAAAATACAAAGTACTTGAATTATTCAAGCAAGGAATTTAACAAGTCTTCAGGAATTTATGGGTATACATTCCCTACTCCACGCCATCACCTTCCCCATTTGACCAACTTGTACACTAGTCCATCCCTCCTTATAAGAACATCGTTCTCGATGTGACACAAGCCAAGGCTAGAAGAGGTACTTATGAGCAAGGTGGAAATAATCAAAAAATCACGTCACAGTGAAAAGAAAACCTATTCCCAACGCTTGACCACAAGGATGAATGCAAGTTTTAAAAGTTCTCAAAGATCTGTGAAGATTAGCATTTCTAGCTTACATAATTACCTATTTTATTTTTAGTCCTTTCGCTTAATAGTAGTTACAAGCTAAAGATATTAATTTTTCATTGTTTTAGGATTTCAGTTTAGTTATTTATTTGTGGGTTCCCAAAAACCGACATCACACTACCACACAAGGTTAGAATACAACACAAACAACCCATGAAAAATCTTGCTAAATACTTTCATAATTTTATCATATCACAAGAACTCGACTAAACCATCAATAGAACATACATATCCCTCACAATACAATACTTGTAATGCATGCTTCTAACACAAATGTACTTCAGTAACATAAACAAACTATAAGAACATCAAATTAACAACATGTACACATACATGGGTTTCACACAACTCAAAACTATGATAGTAGTTATATAGGGTCAAGATAGAAACAACATCTTTCCATAAATGAAGAGTATCAATAGTCAATATTACAAAACATAAACGACTCACATAAGTACACATAAATCATGAAACCAACAAAATACACCTCCAAAAACATCACAAAACAACTCCATATACTCCTCAAATCATCATCAACAACTACATGTGCCTCCCAAAGCATAAGAAACATAAAATTAAACTCCAAGTGCACTAATCAAACACACACACAACTCTCTTATGTCTCCCTCAAGTCTCTTATGCCTCCCTCAAGTCTCTTATGTGTCCCTCAAGTCTCTTATGCCTCTCTTGAGTCTCTTATGTCTCCCTCAAGTCTCTTATTCCTCCCTTAAGTATCTTATGTCTCCCTCAAGTCACTTATGTCTCCCTCAAGTCTCTTATGTCTCCCTCAAGTTTCATATGTCTCCTCATAAGGGTAATGTTAGTGCAAAATCACAAAGCACCCACGAATGGCCTCGCCATGAAGAGTGGGCCATTTGGTGTGATTACACAACATGGGACCATCTCTAAAGCTTTGGGACTTGTGAAACTTGAGATGGAGCTCCGAGAAAGTTAGTTCTTGCTTCCTAATCTACTTGCCACGAGCTACTCCAAAGCAGGTAGAGCTAACCTAATCCTAATCTAACCATTCCAAGTAGACAGAGAGAGAGGGTGAAAGAGAATACACTAAGTGGTGATACACCGAAAAGGAAGTGGCGAGATAATCTGCTTGCGAGGGAGAATGAAATAGGGAAAATGGGACTAAGGGAGGTCGGTGAAGTGACACAAACCTAGATAAAAATCTGCCATCGAAATTCCACAAAGCATGACATCTTACACTTGCAAATGTGAAATACATGCATAGCGAGAAAAAAAGAGATAGAGAGGCACATGGAAACAACAAAACAATGCCAAGGGTTGAAAAACACCACAAAACAAGATCTCATTGCTCTATAAGGTACAAGAGACTATTACATCGGTTCTCAGAGGATAAAATACACTCTCCAGGCATAGGAGAAGGCTTATAGCTCAAATGGAGTCAGGAAACAACTTTGATAGAGTTCGCCCACATCCCAAAATGTCTCTCCCTTCTAAAATGAGAAGTGTTACAATATATAGACGATGAAAATCGGAGGGAAAGGAGATAAACTTGACTTTTCACTTAAATTATAACCACCAACCATCAATGCCCATTGTGGATCCACCCACAATCTATCAATTTTGGTTCCCTATGTCCTGTTTGGCATGTTGAAGAAGGAATAATGATGGATCCAATCAAATCAAATTTGGTAGTTGAAGCAATCGGATTCTCGCATTAATGGCATGAAATATGTTTCCCATTTTCCCCACCTAACCTCATCAAAATTAAAGTTTGAGGTTCCCATGGCGTAGAAGAGCAGATCAAGACTTTTCCAACGGTGCCAAATTTGTTGAATTTGGGAAATGGATCGAAATATATGTCCATTTGAATGTTTGAGTCGGGTCCGTACAAAAAAAAAAAATCAGTTTAAGCAAAAGAGGTCAGTGGGCCCAAAATTCACTTTACGCCTTTTGGCACCAAAAATATATGAAGTGCCAAAATTCCGCAGCCCTATAATCCCTGCTATTCACTTTTTCCAAAAAACCATCTTTAGGCCCGACGGTCTGCATTTTCCATTTCGGCAAAAAGTCTCTCCCAAGCCCGTCACCACTCCTCACAGAAAATCACTCCAATGCCCACCATCCTACATGTAATTTAGGCTTGACACAAGGATCCTTTGGGCATTGGTGGAGGTGCGGCTTATTTTTATACTTTATGCCTTTTCGGGCCAAAAATTTGAAACTGCCTCTGATGAACCACCTTCCCGCTTTGACCTGGAACATGGCCATGTATAGAGATGGCGCTAGTTTGGGGACCGCTTCTGGATTTTTCTTTTGAATATTCACCAAACGAAAACACGGTGCCTTCCACGGTTTTATCTATTTCCTTATGTTTTGGCTAAGTCTTTTTGTTTGGCAGGCCATAAGTCTGACCCTAGACACGTGGAGGCTTCGCGCTTGTTTTAAAACCCACTACAAATTTTACTTTTGAAGTAGCGTCATGCTGACACTTGGCTTCTTCCACTAGCTTACCTCTATTTTTTCTATTCAACCCCGACTCTATCCCTTTTTTTGGACCTAGGACATGTGGAAGGCCCGTGCTCATTTGGAAACCCACTCAGATTTTACTTTTGAAGGAGCATCATGTCGACATGTGGCTTCTTCCACTAACACCTTTATACTTAGTTGTTTTGGGCCCACTCTCTTTTTGGTCCCTAGACATGTTGAAGCCCTGCACTTGTTTGAGTCTTCATATTTGGCTTCGACCCTGAAGGTGCGTCGGTTGACATATGGTAGCTTCCCTGGCCAGCTGACTTTTCAATTGCCGATTTGGGCCCGCTCTGTACACATTTTTAACTTGGACTACGTGGCGAGCCCTTGCTCATTTGGGAGCTTCTCTTTGAATAAGTCTTTTGGAAATGCGCCAAGCTAACACATGGCACCTTCCATGATTCTATTTATACTTGGGCAGTTCCAGCCTTGAGTTGAATCATATGTGAAGTCTGAAACTTCAAGCCCCTTGATTCAATCTTCTACTGTCGAGCTTTGATCTCTCTTGACACCGCTCGCCCCATTTTTCAACCCTGCTCCTCCATTTTGAGTCCGCCTACTCCTCGATTCAAGGATCGATTTTGGATTTAAAATTTGGCTCGCATGATAGAGCCAACCCTTAGATTTTCTATGTAGGGTCGTGTTATATCAATTTTACTGGGGGGAAAAATTGGGATAACATGTCGGTCATCCTAAGGCCCTAGGCACATAGAGTCGAGACACCCCTAATCCAAGTGACATAATAAATCATGGTTCAAAACCCGCTAGTTATATGAAAATCCTTAAGATGTACCGCTATACAACCAATTGGGTCCATATGTTTAACCAACTGTGGTACATCCCATGACCCTATTCCACATATTACAACATTAGAAAAGCATAGCAATCCATTTCAAATGCCAAGTGAAAATTCCAAAGCCTTAGGCTATAGGATATTAAACCTTCAAACATTAAAATCAAGTTTAAATATAAGTAAAGAAAAATTCCAAATAACCATAGCTAGTGAAAACATCTCGCATGTTAGTGCCACAACCAAACAAAATCCCTAAAATATAAGAACACATAAATCAAGAAAATTATTGGTTCTGAAGAAGAAAAAGAAAATGTTCAATTTACGAATAAAATATGTATAGAGAATTAGAACATCACAATAACTATGTGGCCTTATATAGCCATCAAAGGGTACTTAACAAGTTTCGACACTTGAACATCAAGCCTCAACTTGTAAAATAACATATCAAATAATATAACTATCATCATCTCTATCCGAATCATCCCTCCATACTCCCATTGGGATCAATATAGTCAAAATAACATAGGATTGTTCATTGACAACCCAATAGGAGAGAGCATGGGATGCTAGTTTTTATAATTTAAGCCTAAGGTGGTGCACATCCACAATATACTAAACAAGCTTGAAATATACTATAAAAATATAAGTGAAATTTCAGTCTATATAAGACTCCACTTCCTTAGTCGTACTTCAATTTCAAAATTATGAGAACTCGGTGCACTCCTCTCTCTCACACATACACTCTTAACTATCGCTACCCTTAGGTTTTTCAAGTGTAAGGTTCACAACATAACAAATAACTACATCACTAATATAATGGTGATTCGAACACATTAACCATAATGCATTACACATGGTATATATGCAGGTATAATACAATCATTACTTTCATGAGTTCAGTAATACATCACATAACCATATACTCCATCCAAAGTGCAATCACTATACAATAGGAATCATATGCTCACCATATGCCCCTATATCACAACATGAACCATCGTAGATTACAAAATTTTTAAATATGAGGAACACGATGTATAACATTACAACATATAGTCAATTACAATTACAACATGGTGACACACATGATTCATCACAACATCGTGACGACATCATGAAACAATCCAATTCAATTTACACCAATTTTGTCATGCAATACATCAATGCACCTTCATATCACATAATGCAAAAATGGTCCAACACTTTGCAATCCACAATAACATTATTTTTCACACACAATAAGGTAGCACATCACACATGAAATCTTCATAGAATCCATGAAATAAAGATCAAATAATCTCATCCCAAGCACATCAACATGATACCAAATATGCACTATGCACAACATGTGCTCCTACTATCTAAATTACAATGTTGTTCACATTACAACATATATCATCTTAAGTATTCCAATCATCACCACCACCATGTAGAATCATCACAAATCCAATTTGTCCCAAAGGTTTGAGAGCATGAACCTCCGCTCTGATACCAAATGTCATGCCCACATTTTACACACACAAATACAATAGTAAAAATTTACCAGGATATTTTGTTTACTTACATTTCTCACTACATAACACCACAAGGGCTCAAGTAGAAAAAAATTAAAACACATAAGTTACTTACACAAGTCATCAACTCACATAGACACATGACAACACCATATACATGTTGATGCGACACTTTCCCTAATGAACAAATGATAGCAATAATGATCCATCCACAAGATTGAGACTCAAGGATTGGAAAATCCACAACACATCATTACCATGATGACATATTAGTTTCAATTAACATTTGAAGAACATTATTCTCTTACGATAATTTTATGATTTTTCCACCTACAAATTCTTATATTCATTTCACATTCAACTTATATTCGACCATTTAAGTTATCCCTTTTTCTCTCATGATAATCTCCATAACTTACATAATTATTTTCCATATTTCAAATTGCATACAAAGTTCTTAATTTTCTCATTCTTATGTTAATATTATGTTTCTCCAACATTTATTCAATCTTTTAAGTTTTACCCTTGCTAAAGAAGTCAATCGACATGATGTCAATAATGAAATATTAGGATTTAAGGAGAGATTTATATTCAAGATACCTTTATTCCATTAACATTCTTTGATCACGGTATCTTTTTTTCCCTACCATTGCTAATATAGTTTGATAACTTGTTGAATCCATTCAACATTTCCACATCAAGAAATTTTATGTAGATTATATATATCTTTTGTTTTCTCAAATTTTTCTCTCACCAAGGAAATTCATATTATTTTTAAAAAAGTAAATGTATAATTGAGTTATAAGGACTTCAAAAGGAACATTATTCCTAACCTCAAATCTCATTTTACTCTTATATGATTTACTCTAACATTGCACTATGGTCTCATTATTGGCATCACCTTATAAAAAAGGAGTTATGAAAGTACTTTTCTAACATTTTGAAGAGGTACATGATTGGAAGCATTATAAACTACACATGAACCAAAAATGATTTATGTTCAATATAAGATATCGTGCTTTAGGATTTCACGATTCCATATGTGAAATTTCTTTTATTCTTAATGTCATAAAACGGCATAACAAAGGATTACAAGACCAAGTTTCAGTTTCTTGGGTTCTTTAAAGTAATCATCTTTGAAATCAATTTTGTTTTCAAGGAGTTACTTACCATTTTCTACCAACAAGTTAACCTCATAATCTAATGAGGTTTATTTTAATTTCAATTTGCCCTCAAAGCTCTACACCCTATTATAGATTGGATTAAGGTGTGAAAACATATTTACCCTATAAAACCTTCGTAAAAGACCAAGGCACTATAATGACACTACCCAAAGTAACATATTTAGCTATGAGTAATTAAAGAGATCATTAACAAGAGTTTAAGTCGATATCACAACTACTTCACTAGCTCCATTTGTTTCATCTAGATCCTACAGGAATTCATTCGATGATGAAATTAATTTCGATTAATAAATTTGTAAGACTTGATAGTCTAATAAAGATCCTAAAGAAGTATTAGTTATGGTTACACAAGAAATAGTTGGACCATGTCGCTCCTAACCATCGGGTTTATGACAATGTCACCGAACATACTAACTATGATGATAACTCAAACTTTCGGATCTTATTCACTTAACTAGAAGGTTTCATAAAGAGTAAATTTTAAGTTCATTCTACGGTTTCAATTTCTTATATGCTAAGAAGGATCATGCAAGAAAGGTGGATATGCTCAAGTTTAAAAATAAGACCGATTGTTATATTTAGATTTCTTTTATACATTTTTAAGGTAAGGAACACAACACCAATTATTTAATTAACAAGTTTACAATGGAAGTGCACTACAAGGTATTAATTTCAATTTCGTTTAACACATTTATCCAACTTTTACAATACAATTTTTGAATCAAAAGACACCCATGTTCAAATTGACATTCCCTTAAACACTAGCATATTTAAAATATTACAAAATTCCATTAATAACCCTTTTAATCCTTCACAAATGAAAACTATCTTGTACACTATCGCTTAAAATACATATCAAATCCCCTTTTACCATACGTAAGTTATGAATCAAAATTGAACCTATGATTAAATGCACGTTTCCCAAGGTAAACCTAAAACTAACATCTCATACATATTAGAAAATTTCAAATATAATTTTTTTTTAACATGGAACTACATTATTCATATATACATTTTACAATGACATATATAAATTAAAATAATAAATAACGAATCACGCAATGTCTTTTCTCCATATTTCTTGCATCCTGTAAAACCATGTGAGCATGAAATCAACGATAAATCATTGGCATGGCATACACCCTAATCTAACATAATCAATGTCTTTAGTTTCTATTAACATAATAATAGTAATTTCCATTCGAAAGGAGAGGGTTAGAGACACATATTTATTTCACTTCGTTTCTTGCTTAAGGAGAGAGAAAGAGATAAGGATGAGAGGATCCACTAATTTGAAAAAAGTTAAATTTCACACAACAAGTGTAGTATAAATATACCTTAAAAAGTAACAATTACAAATAAATGTAATATAATAAGAATATTATAATAAATGTATCTATATGAAATACATCAATAGATATCATTTTCAAGGTTCTTGGATTTGATTTTTACATACCTCTTTAATAAAAAAATCATTGAATTCTCTATCAATTTTTTGTTCATATGTGGTAAATTGAATCATTTAGCTATGTGATTATGTCGATATCGAAAATATATATTCAAGGCCCAAACCTTCCTACATGACCGAGATATTACTATTTTTATACTATTCTTAATTGAATTCCCCAAGAAAAAAGAAATATAATTGTTTAAGTTAGTCTAATAAAAGTCAAATGTATAAATGAATTATCACATGGCGATTAAATGAACATCAAATTTAATGTCAAGAATACAATTGAACCACATACTCCATTACAACATTGCCTACTACTTTAAAACGCCTCTCAACATAATAATATAATTTAAAATATTAATAATTTAATTGATTGTGAAATTATAATACCTATAATTAAATAATTAATTAATTACATTCCACGAAAATATTAATTTAATAAAAATTATTAATCACGAATTATAATTTTAAAAAAATATTATTAATAATTCACATTCTATATACATATAACCATGATGATGAGACATATTCAATTATCCGCACATATAAATCAAATTATCCTAAAATATCACTAAAAGATCGTCATGTTTATGCTTCAAATAAATCAAGCTTGAAAACATAATTCAATTTTAGAAACGTAACTTTAAATTGTTTTTAGTTCATGGGCTACTAGGTGAAATACAAGAATTGAAGGAGTAGCTTTCTTACTCTTAAAAATGGTCCACCACAGGGGATTAATATTTGGCGTTACATTCTCTGTCGGTCAATATACTGAATGGAATCGTCAAATGAAAATTGGAATTGGAATTTTTTTTTCTCCACGGAAATTGAAAGGAGAAACAGTTACCTTTGTCTCTAAAAGGGCGCCTATTGTATTGCCGGGAATGTGTTCTTTAATACCACACAATTTAAGCACTTAGATTGACATAATTTTGGTAGAGAATTACTTGCTTTATTTATATATTTGGATTTATCGATTATTAGTTTTGAATATGTTAGTATTAAGGTGTGTTTCTTCTTAATGGGTCTAAATTAACATGCTTATTCTTGTTTGTTTCTTTGTTTTTTTCCATATAATTTTTTTCCACTTTTTTAAATATCTCTTTTTGTTTTTTGTATTTTTCTGAGTTTTTAATTTTCCTTCGTTATATCTAAAAATGATTACGATTTTTATCACGCCAAAAATATAATATACTTATTACAAATATTATTTTAGGTTTTTTTTTTTAAAATCTAGGAACATATTCAAGTATTTAATTAGATATTAAGTATTTATATTTTATATATATTATTTAATTGAAAGTGATAATGGTTGAACAATTAAATCATATAGTTTTTTTGTGTAATTATATTATACATACTATGTTATTTATAATGATCTATTTCAACTAAAGAGTATGATATTAATATAGCGACAAAACAATGACCTCAAAACATCTCTTAGTTTTATTGTTTCTCGGGGCTTTGTAACATAATAGGATTTTAAGAAAGGACATTGTTTCCTAGAGATCCACACATAGTTTTATAAAACTATTGATTCCTTGAGCTCAAAGTGGATTAGTAGGGTCCTCGAAAAAGGTTTGCATTCTTCCATAATTGGCACAATGTAGTATAGATTTTTCTAAAAAACATTTTTTGGAAACTATAGTGTTCTTTCTAAAATAACATGTTTGTGTTGATGTTGTCGGGTATTTTTCACCTTGTTTTTTGGACCTATGTTAAGATGTTTGTTTTCGATGACTTACTACAAAAATTCATCACCCTAAATATTATTCTAATGTTAATTTTGGTAGATTTATACAATACGAAAACAAACTAATTTCTTCCTTAAATTCAAACGGAACACTTTACATATAAATCAAAAAGGTTGCTCCTATAATTAAGGAGTTAGATTTAACTATTTATCCCATTAATATTTCTCGCCAACAATTTTTAATAATCTATCACTTGAAGAACCTAAACAACTCAATTAACAATATTTTCGTCACACTATAGTACAAAATATATTTGTGCATGTGAGAACTAACATAAGCATATATGTAAAATTCTCCCATAATGTGAACAAGGTGTAAAAACAATTATACTCTCCAACCGCCATATGTCCAACTCTGTGGCATCTCCAAATATCTTGGCTTGTGATTGTGATAAAACGGGAATCTCTCATCATCTTTCAATGGTTTTCCACAAGCTTAAGAAAAACCCCGAATATGAATAAGAACCAATCAAATGTTTATCTCATATGGTTTTATGGATCACCACAATTCTTTTCAAGATCCATGGTTTGCATTGGAATAGTGATTTTTATTCTCTACTATATTATTACATGAGGGGATTACATGTGAATTATGTATAGGAACAAGAATAATTTTCTCGTTATTATTTTAAATATCTCACCAAACTCAAAACATGGATAAAAATTAGGGCCAAGTCCTCATCACCTATTGTATCCTTTATAGTTGATCATTTGTAGTCAATCACATATAGTATTGAAATTCCCCATTACCACTAAGAACCATCCTCACCTTTAATTATTTTGGTGTTGTTGATTTTCCACTACCGCATATGTATAACCTCGTCGCTAGCCTCTAACGAGAGGTCTCTATCCGACCTCCAACCTAATCTGTCTCTTTCCTCATGTTGATGTGTTGGTGACTCAACAAATGCGATCTTGAAGCACTTTTTTCCACATTGTGATTATTTCCCCGCCCCTCTCCCCACCAACCCGCATTGTGAAACACTTTATTTTATAAGATGTGTGGTTACATCGAAAATACATTCGTGAAGCATTTGTTTTTAGTTTTTGACTTTTTTAATGTACTTTTGTACATTTGACCACCAAATACGACAGATTGAAGGCTAAAATCTAGTCATAATTAACTCTCTTTTATTCACTTGACAATAAAACTAATTAAAAATTATGTTTTCATACAAAATAACAGAATTTTAATGACTATTGAGAAAGGCAATTGACAAATGGTAGACACTATAATAATTTTTGATTGATAATTTTTAAAATAACAATAAAAAAATGATAAGAAAATAATTTTGTCGTTATTTTAAACATACAAAAGACTAACATAGTTAATTTAGAATCGCATTTCAAATCTTAACAACTAAACAATAATAAGAAAGCACCAAAAATTATAACTATTACAACATAGAATTTAAATGACAAGGCAATCTAAATTTTTTTGAAATAAAACCGTTGATTTGCTGTACACTTGTCGATAAAAAAACAAACACACTACATCTGACTAATTCAATGGAAAATGAGTGAGTTGAAAGAGACAAATTTCTCACTATAGATCACCAAACAACAATTTCAAAGATTTCCAAGCTTCTTTCCTTATCTTTTGGTGGCATCCTAATTCGTAGCATGAAACTCAATCTTCAAGGACGTTGTTAGTAGGATTTCAATTGATTTTGGAATTCAATATTTTGCACGAAAATCCTCCTTTCAGACGCAATGCACGGAAATACTAAACCGCCAGATCAACTTCCCTTCTACTAGTACTCATGTGCTTCACTATTCGAGTTATATGGCGAATCGCGATGTACAATACAACTGAAGATGTCTTTGATAGAACAACACGTAGATTTGTGTCAGGTTGGAGAATTCATAACACGATCCAGCATTTAATCATTGAAAATATGATCATGACATAAATATATACAGAAAAGAAATAATTAGTAATAATTGCTCCAAAGTTATTAGTCATCCATTGATGATATTCACGCAGACCGGTATACAGTATGAACCAGCAGTTGCCTTTTTAAGGGGAGCAAGTATACGCCGTGTAGGATGCAGGGAAGTTTGAATGATGTAATGCTCGTCCAACGTGGTAGCTGTCTGATCCATGCTTTGCGTAATGGCACGGTCTTATCTGCATTCCTTTTTCCTGGAAGTGGATTTGTTAGTTGGGTGCGGAGTCTGGGAACGGGTGCTACTGAAGCTGGGTTTTTTAGTGGTCTGCAAATAATTAGACGATGTGTAAATGATCCTTCAATCGATTAAGGGAATTGTAAAACAGTTTGACAGCCAGTAATTTGAAGTTTGAATTAAGGAGGATTGTGAAAATGAAGAGATGGCATCGTCAAGATTGATTCCAAATAATTAAATGAAGATAAAGTCTGGATTGGTTTAAACACCAGAAATACTAAATTTCTAAGTTTGATATCTCTAGATACGTTTTGGATAAAATGTCATCATAAGAATGTACAGCTAAAAACCTACAAGACACAAGGGTACAAATCAAGTGTAAAATAAAATATGTAGATCTATGGATAAAAGTTTCCCTTCGAAAAAATCTTTTCATTAATTCAATTTTGCTGATAGCAATACGTTGAGTTTCAAATAGTGAGCTTAAAACAAAGTTTTAGATCCTCAAAACTTTAATCACATAGTTTGAAAGCGATCACTACAATTTGCAGAGACATGTGATCTTAAAACATTTTTCATAGGGCAGCAAAACACTATTCCCAACCAGTTACTGCATTTGACAGCAAACTAGACCACAATCTGACAAGCATCAACCAGAACATAAAATAGGCTAGCAACAAAGTGGTCCAATATCTGCAAATACTTTAGGCAAATATTAAGCATAACATGCTTGGTAGCAAGCTCATTGAAAATTTTGTTTCTGTGGTCTTTCCTGAAAGTGAAAACAATGGCTTCTCTAAAACAGTCACAAAGTTTACATCTGTAACAAACAACCAGAATAGAAACTTCATAAAATGTCATTATATAAAATGTAACAACAAAGAATCTGCACAAATAAAGCATAAAATAAATTCCGTAAATTTGTAGAAAAAGACATCACTTCTGACAGCTACTGCTTGTTGTAAATTCCATTTTCTAAATAATGAATACCATGATCTACTGCACATTGGGCACGAAAATTGGATTTTTCCTTCAAGCATTTTTCCAAACATTTGGCGTAACCTTCATGTGTCTACACTTCGAATACAACGTTTCACCCTTCTCCACAGTGTTCAAACATCAAACATGAGCAGGCAAGAACCACACTCACAACCAGCGACTACGTCAGGTATCATCCATTTCAAAAGTATCGTGGATTCGATAACCTCTGCATTGTATATACACCCTACGATTATTGCAGTCCCCAGCACTAAATTTTGTTTGGACATTTTGTCAAACACCTTGGGTGCATCCTCTCTTCAGTTGAAAAAATCGAGAAATTGAAATCAGTGAACATAAAGCAATATATGCCCTCATTATTCCATTAGGTGGCTGGAAATCGAAGAGTTATAGGAAACTATCAATTCATAGATTCAAATCATTTGATTTCTGCTACAACTTTGCATGTGTTATTATTTTGCTTAAGATTTATAAATTAAAACACATTTTTAGGGCTCAGATGCCATGCCTGCAGATTTCACAAATTTGTTATGTTTGTTTTCCTTAAGAATTGTAAATTAAGACGTGGCTGAAGTCCTACAAATCATATCATACACTTAGAAATAAATATTTAATCACAGAAAATTATTTTAGAATCGCTAAAAGATTGCAAATTAAATAAAGATGTAACTTACGTATTATATTGTTGATTAATTTAGTAATGTACACACAACCTTGCACAAACCTACTGTATTCTTGATTAAATAACAGTATCAAATGCTATAGCCTACCTAGATACAAGGTACGACAACACCTTCAACAGCTGCACCCAAATTTCTGAAACTGCTCCAACCACGAACAACTGTGTAAGTGCTTTGGTATCCCAAAATTATGTCTGCCCCTCCTAGTCTGCTTAGCAATAAGGGTAAATAAATTCTTAACCTGTGTTATTTATAATTTCTAACAAGCACCCACCTGCAACCTAGCAGGACTCTATACGCAGCAGGTGGAGGGAAGGCCAACGGCTAAGGAGCCACATACCAGTTTTCACGGCCTAACGTGCCTTGCCAGCAAACCCCAAACCACAGCCTACAGAGCCAATCACAGCGGAAAGGAAAAACAGGGTAAAATGAAATGACACAGACAATGGGCTTGAAACGACGTTCCTCAAGCTCGACAAAGAAAACGGTGCGAGTGCCTCCCTGCTGTGTAAACACTTACGGCGTAATTATTAAGAATGTTTATAGAAATTTGCTATATATGTATTTTTGGTTGAAATAAAACTAGTATAGATATCTAAAATACACCAAGAGATATCAATCATGAGACACCCATTTAATGATGCAAGTGTATATAGTATAAATATATCTTAAAAAGTAACAATTACAAATAAATGTAACTACGCTAAAGGCATTCCCCTATCGGAAAGGCCCCTGCAAATGTTTCTATGACCATGTTAAATTTGACGGTTTGACGTGTTGACGTTGTTTTTCCTCTCTATTTTAGCTTTTTCTACTATTTAAAATAATTTTATTTTTAATGATTAACAATTTTAGATTTTGTTTTTAATCAACAATTTCAGATTTTAATAATTTTTGTATTAACAATTTTAGCTTTTGTTTTTAATTAACAACTTTAGATTTTAATAAACAATTTTAGCTTTTGTTTTTAATTAACAATTTTAGATTTTAATAATTTTTTTATTTTAATAATTGTAAGCACATGAATGATCTAAGTTTAATAAGATAAATACAGTTAAGATAATTGTTTGAGCTAAAAATAGAAAATTAGTGAGCAGACCAAGTCCATATATACCCAGGTCATAATGAATTGGCTATTCCAGATACACTAGAGTCATAGCATTAAAACTGAGGGCATGCAAGTGATAAACAAAACAAAGAATTTAGGTTGATATTTGAGACACTTCTTCTGGATTGGTAATTTATGCTCCAGACACCTTTACACAGTTCCTTTAAGAATTTGTGGATGATACTGTTAGGGTTTAATCTTTTTTGTTTAAAATATTTTTATATGCATTGGTCTCAGCGCCATACTCTATTTGTAGCATAGGTGAATATTTAGGGACATACTCTACTTTGGGTATGAATGGTGTGGACAATGATTAACTTGTTCATAGATCAATGGAATTTAAATATACAACAAATATGGACGTGAATTATCTTATCTCAATTATTTCTATTTTATAGGAATATAACCCCGATATTATGCTAATTTGAAGCACACCAAAGATGCTCATAACCTCAACAAGATATTTGTGTAGTAACAATAGGCCTTCCATGCTTGATATAACCACTCCAAAAAAGGGATTTTTGTTGGCTGTAAGACAACCATTTAATTTTGTAGTGCTTGCTAGCTTTAACCATATTATGGCCTCATAGAAGTCATGTATCCTCGTAACTGCACCATGGGAACACATGCAAAGTAAGACAAGTGATTGCCCACTTCAACTTGAGTAAGCCCCTTTATTGCTCTTTGAACACGAAAGCATAACGTTCTCACACATTCCAACCATGCTTCATGCTCCTCAAAACCACGGGGACTTTGGGTGTGACACAGAATGCATGGTTTCCTCATCTACCCAAAAGCAAAGAGCACAAAAATAGAAAAATCTAGAAACCCCAAATCTCTCGTAATAAAACTACAAGAAAATCCTCTTTTATTTTTTATGGTTAATACATAGCTCAAGCCAAATTGTTTGAAATGTTTGAAGTTTACTCCATTTATTTTCCGACTCGATATGGTGTTAAGAAGGAAGGTGGAGTGGATAATGTCAAATTAACGCACCCTCTTTACTTATTCTACAATCCAAGGCAATAATCAAATTTTAAGAGGTAGGTGATTTCCCTTTCTATTATGATCCTCATGTGTGGAGTTCATTAATTCTTGAGGTTTTGGTGTAATGGTTCATTACATTCAAGATCGTGAGCAACCACCTAGGATCGAGTCTCGAGCACGGGTAGCTATGCTAACATTGTAGTGTTCGCTTGGGGCTCGTATAGGGTAGGGTGTGGTCTCACGTTATACAGGTGCAAATATAGC
Source organism: Taxus wallichiana var. yunnanensis (assembly GCA_018340775.1). Taxonomy (NCBI): domain Eukaryota; kingdom Viridiplantae; phylum Streptophyta; class Pinopsida; order Cupressales; family Taxaceae; genus Taxus; species Taxus wallichiana. The sequence goes on along the minus strand of CM031243.1, from coordinate 722,422,311 downwards.
CCGAGGTTTGGCTACGAAACGTGGTGGGATGTTATGATCCTCATATGTGGATTTCACTAATGCCTTGAGGTTTTGGTGTCATCGTTCGTTACACTTTGATTGGGTTTTCTCTTGCACCAAATGACATGACCCAGGGCTACATCTGAGCTCCAAAAGCCCCAAAGAAGTTTTGTTCACTAATCCTATGGATATCCCTTTGTACTTGAGCTACCATTTCATAAAAAGGGGACGCCCTTCTCAAAATACATAATATTTACATGTGAGAAAAATTGGGTATTACTATTTGTGAAGAGGATAAAACAGTCAATTTGATCTAAGTTTTAGAGAACTTTTATGAAATAGTTCAATAAATTTTAACTTAAAAATGCACAAATGATATTGCTCCTATTGTTCCATGAGAAGAGGTCTTTTTAGTCATTTAGACAAACAGATGGCGAGCATCCACTAAACACCCATACTTGGCATCCATGCGTATAAGGGTATTTTGTAGTAGTATGTGTGTGAAAACTTAAATCCCATCCGATTGATGTGGGAGTGAATTTGTTTACCATGTGAAAGGGATTTCTTGGAAATACAACTATAGAATAGTTGAAAATAAGTATAAGAATCTACAAGGGGAGATTGTATTTAGTTCACAATAGGCTCCGTGAAGCTTTCCTGCACTTAAGAACATCCTAAATTTGGGAACAGATAAGTCATCCTCCTCATTGACCTCGCCAATTACCACCAGTTTTGGAAAGTCCTCTTTATGCAAGTAATTCATATGGATCATTAACCCTTTCGAAGGGATTTTAGTCTTTTATTACATTGCAAACAATATTTCAGAACAAGGAACAACCAATGCACATGTTTCATTCCGAATTTATCGCTACACATGCGAGATTCAACCCCTCTAATTGAGGATTGGAAACTCTTAATGTCTCACACAGACACACACCTAACTCAACAAGAGCTCAACATTTTTAAGGACGCACCACATTTGTTTGCAAAAAATGATTTGGTGGATTCCCACAACCTTTAGATGTTGAAGGCATTGAACGTTCCGATTGCCCAATCCATGTTGAAAGTAATAGATGGTCTAGACCAAGAAATCCCGATGATAATTAGTTGGAATACAAAGTTTTGTTATGCAAACAACAAAAATCATGCTTTTTGTAAATCTATGGGTTGACATGGGCCTCGTAAATGGTGCTACAGAACAATCACCAAAGATTGTCTATGACACATCAATGCATCCACCAACATTAGCTTTATTTTTGTCACAAATTGATAGATAAACAACCCATGTTGGGATCCCTCCAGCCCATTACATATTCCCATACGACCTATTTTGAGGGGAATCAAAGACAATTACCGATTAAAATGGCGTAGGGATTAACTATCCACAAGTCACAGTGACTTACTTTACACAGTGCAACTGTCAACATTGGAACCACTGAAAGGCATGGTCTAACTTTCATATCTTTCTCTAGAGTTCCCTCGCTTGCAAATCTGCGCATTTCACCTTCTTTTTCATTCGAGAGATACTCAAATATGGCGCACGTACCAACACTTGGAGCAAGAAGAAATGAGGAAGTAAGACTACTATCACTCAACCCATCGTAAATACTACCCTCTGCTTTGATAGCACCTCCACTACTACTATACTCAACACTTCTTGTATCCAAAGCGGCACTATTGTTCAAGGGGTATCAAATGTAATCATGTTTATTGAAACTAAAAATGCCCACTAAAGGCTACCATTCATGATATAAAAACTACAAATGTATACATGTCTCATTATGTGCACGCAGATCTACATTTATTTGATGTTATGAAATACATGATATGCAACTTTAAATGACAAATTTGTAATGTAATTAAATGTACACATACAACATTTCAATGTAATATTTCAATAAATTCCTACACTACAACTATCAATCACACACATTATCAATTGTATAATAATTTGTTTCAACAAAACACTAACCACACAACCGATGCACAACTAACACAATAAACCCGAATTAAATACATATAACATCAACTATAAAATACATTAACTATCGAAAACGGTATCAAATGTATTCATGTATGATTTTTTAACAAGTTTGAAATGTAGAAACAACTTTAAAATTAAGTGGCCCATCTATATTTCTAAACTTACGAAATCAATCACACCCCTTATCAACATCAACTACAAACGTAATAATTATCAATTTTCTATTCATGTGGTAAATGGAATCATTTAGCTATGTGATTGTGTCGATATTGAAAATATCTATTCAAAAAAGTCCCAAACCTTCTACATGACCGAGAAATTATTATTTTTAAATTATTCTTGATTGAATTCCCAAGAGAAAAGAAATAAAATTGTTTAAGTGATAAAGTAATAAAAGTTAAATGTATAAATGAATTATCACATGATGATTAAATGAACATCAAATTTAATGTCAAGAGTACAATTGAACCACATACTCCATTACAAGTGTTGCCTACTACTATAAAACGCCTCTCAACATAATAATATAATTGAAAATATTAATAATTTAATTAATTGTGAAAATATAATACCTATAATTAAATAATTAATTAATTACATTATGTAAAAATATAAATTTAATAAAAATTATTAATCACAAATTATAGTTTAAAAAAAGGATATTATTAATAATTCACATTGTTAAAAACAACAAAAAACTAAAAATTAGATATATATATATATATATATATATATACAACCATGATGATGAGACATATTCAATTATCCGTACATATAAATCAAATTATCCTAAAATATCACTAAAAGATCGTCATGTTTATGCTTCAAATAAATCAAGCTTGAAAACATAGCTCAATTTTAGAAACGTAGCCTAAAAATATTATTAGTTCATGGGATACGAGGTGAAATACAAGAATTGAAGGAGTAGCTTTCAATTACTCTTAAAAATGGTCCACCACAGGGGATTAATATTTGGCGTTACATTCTCTGTCGGCCAATATGAAAATTAATAGGGATTAATATTTGGCGTTACATTCTCTGTCGGCCAATATGAAAATTAGAATTGGAGTTTTTTTCCTACGTGGTCGGAGAAATTGTAAGGAGAAACGGTTAGCTTTGTCTCTAAAAGGGTACCTATTGTATTGCCGGGAAAGTGTTATTTAATACCATACAATTTAAGCATGTAGATTGACATAATTTTGGTGGAGGATTAGTTGCTTTTTTTTAAATATTTGGATTTATCAATTATTAGTTTCGATTATGTTAGTATTAAGCTGTGTTTCTCCTTAATGGGTCTAAACTAACATGTTTTTTCTTGTTTTGATGTTTTTTTTTTACTTTGATTCATTTTTTTTTTTTGGGGCTTCCTTTCAATTCTTTTTTTCTTTGTTCTATTTTTTTTGTGTTTTTCATTTTTCTTTAGTTATATTAAAAATTTATTAAGATTTGTATTGTAGCAAAAATATAATATAATTATTAAAATATATATTTTAATAAATGTGGTTTTGTCCTCTTTTTTTAATTTATTTTTATCTAGGGTACCTTTAAGTTTTGGAAAAGTGTTTAAGTACTTAAATATATATTTTTTTTTTTTTTATATTGATTATTAAATTGAAATGTGTGGTAAAGGTTAAACCATTAAATTATATAAGATAGACATTTTTGTTGAATTATATTATACATAGTATGTTGTTCATAATGATATTTTTCAACCAAAGAGACTAATATTATTATAGTGAAAAAAACAATGAGCTCAAAACATCTCTAGTGTTATTGTTTCCCGTGGGATTTGTAACATAATAGACTTTCAACTGAGCAAGGGACTAGAATTAATACCTCCTTCAAGGTGAATCTTCAAAAAATTGGAAATTGAAGGGGATTCATTAGTAATTGTGAATGCAATCATTAAAAGGAAAGCTTTGTCTTGGAAATTGGACCTAGGAATCAAAAAGGTCCTTTAGCAACTCGAGAAATGCACAAAGGCTATGGAACATTAAGCACATGTATTAGGAAGGTAATCATTACATGCGTTGGACAAGTGAAGGCGTTTTAACGCGGGATGAACAAGCACAATTGGAGAAAGTGGCCTTCAATGCCAAAGCATGGGAAGGACTAGAGATATTGGTTTCGCATGAGGTGGCATTAAGTGTTTCCACCACCTAATGGTGTGCTTGTGTGAAGCGTTCGGTCTATTTAAAGCTAATCAAGGGTCTCTCCTTACATATGTTTCCTTCTTTTTTGCTTTTGTTATGGCTTCCCGCATCTTCCACATATTGCCTTGTGTTGTGAATTGTGTGAGATGGCTTGTTTTTTGGTCTTTTTTTATTTGTTCAATTTTTTTTTGATTACGAATAATAAATTTTTATTAAGAGGATTTTTATTAAAATATATATTTTAGGATTTCCTATGTGGAAGAGATGGAAGCCATCAAAGCCATCTTAGGTGGTGATTTCCTATTCGCAAAGAGGATATTAATAGGATGGCCACGCCGTCATTACAACAAAGTGGCTTCACCTCTATGTTGGTGGAAAACTTGCAAATTATCCATCCATCAAAGTCGATGAGATAAATGAGGTGGAATTTGTCTTTACATTGGCTTTGACACTTTTTTATTGGCTTTTCGCATATGTTTTTGTGTTTTATGGAAATCGGCCTCTCAAGTGGCGAATATTTGCTTGGTTTTCTATTCTATGGAGGATTCAGTTCGTGGGGTGAGTCTTGGGTGGATGTGGGTGTAGTGCCCACTTCCCTTTGACACCTTTTGATACTGATCATGACATTGTTGACTATATCATGGACATTATTATAGTTTTGATTTAGTATGATGTTAGATGTTTGATCATGGATTATTGTTGACTTTGATTCTTATATGATGCGTGATGATTATTAGAGACATTTTAGATATTGATGTTGATATATTGTTTGACATGGTTATGTTATAGATGTTGTTCGGACTTGTGATATTTGGATATTTTGAGTAGACCTAGAAAATGAGAATTGAATTAAAATTGATGATGATATAGTTGTGGATGAAATTGTAAGTGATATTGTTGATTGTCTTGATGATTGTTGTGATTCACATATATATTGATGATCTTGAAATTATATTTATATTCATTTGGATGTTCTGATATGGCCATGAGGCCGAAGGAGGTATTTGTATTTTGCAAGTTTAAAATATCACAACAAACATGGGGGAGACTAACCACATTAGAATTCTAGATGAATTCAACAAGGTCACCATGACAACTGTATTTGTTTGTGTGTGTTTGATTGTGTTAGGGATTCCCATGGGGGATCACCTTTAAATGTGACCAAGGGACTTGTGTTTTTATTTTATTTGGTTCCTTTGTTAATGTTTGCATGTGTTTATTTTATGGTGCATTGACCCCTTTCATTATTTATTAAGTGATGTATTAATATTGTGAGTAATCATGTTGTTAATTTAATTAATTAAAACATTTCATAAGAAATTAATTAATAGAGTTGTTGGCCTTGAATTAAAATGTTGTAAGAAATGTGTAAGTAATGTGTAAGAGATATGTAAGTTGATTTTGGAGTAAGAAACACTTCATCTTCTTTGAAATTGAATTTGTCCTTGGAGGCTGATTTTGGGAGACTTGTGGGACAAAGTTAAACTTGTCCCATGCCCCTTAAATTTATATACCAACCTTACCTATGATTGTAGAGTTAAATTTAACCCTTTTTATGCATTTTTGTATGTTATGTTGAATGTTGTAATTGCACTTTTCTTACATGTTTTAATTTTATTCCTTATGGGTTGTGGGCTTGTTTGAGTGTGTAAGTAAAATTGTCATAATATTCACACACCTATTGATTATGAATTAGAGAATGAAGTTGAATTTGTTGTTGGAGTTGAGGATGTGTGAAGTGGCATCCTACATGGATCCACCTCATCCTCTTCTCTTTCCTCTTCTATTTATTGAATTTCCTTAGCTTTTTTTTTAGGTTGCTTCACTTTTATCACTTCATTTTGGGAGAATTCTTTTGGGTTTTGAGAGCTCTTACTTTTGGAGAAGATTGGAGATTGTTGCATGCTTGTGGATTGTTGATCTTGGACTATTTTGTATTGGAAAGCTTGTTGTTTGGAACCTTGGAACAAACTCCATCATGGAGAGGTAGGATCTTGGCTCTTGAAATGCTCTTCTTTCATTTTTATGCTTATGTGAATGGTTGAATGTTTGAATGTGTTGTTTTATTTGTTGGCTTGTTGGGTAGATGGCCTAGGAATGGTGTAGGAGAAGACTATGGGGTATTCTTGTGGGAGGCATAAGTGTTTTGGGGAGGTATAAGTGTCGAGGAGTGAGGATTTGGGATACACCTTACAAAGAAGTATCTTGCATTTCTTTACTCGTTATGGGGTGCCATAAGAGGTTGGGGAGGCATAAGGAAATGTGAGGAATAAGGGGTACTTGGGGGAGGCATAAGGGCATGTCAAGGTTTTGATATTCTATTTTTGGCGGTTTGTAATCAGGTGGTGATACTCATTTCCCCTTTGGGAGGCATAAGAAAGCATCCCCATAGTTTCTTGCTCCTTTGGCTTCATAAAGTGAAGAAGCATGCATTTTGTTTGCTATCTTTCATGTGGCTGTAAAACTATTGTTTTTTTGGAATATGTTTTAATATGAAATGTGCATGTTGAAAGATTGCCTTTGTGATGTGGAAGCCTGTTGTTGCCATGAGTTGAGTCACATTTCTTATTGCATTGTGGTTGGGGCTCGAGGGCAAATGAAGAAGGATCGCTTCTCCGTAATTAGATGTCTTTATTGGGTGGAGAGTGTTTCCTTTTCCCTACCTTTGTTGTGATCAAAATAAGAGAAAGATGGATTTTCCTGTTGTTGTTCTAGAGTAAAGGAAAAGACAATTTTGACAGTCCTTTGAGAGAGTTCTTTTGTGAACCATTTCCCACTTCAAGTGGATGACAATGTAATATATTTCGTGTTGAAAAGTTACTATATTTGGAAATGAAATTCCCTTTTGAATGTGAAAGAGTTACACTCTATTTTATGTCTTTGCATGAATGTGAAAGAAACTGTATTTTGTATATTGTAATTGTGAAGTGAAAGAAGAAGTTGTAAAGCTATCTTTTGAATTAATAAAGGATTGTATTACTTTTCTCAAATGGCATTATTAGGAATTAAAATTTGATTGTTGAATGTATTTTGAAATCTCTGTTGGAAATATGAAAAAGTGAATACATATGAAGAAAATACATTACTCTATTTTTGGACAAATCTATGATTTGAAGAAAAATAGAAGTCGCATTCTTGTTTCGCCTTTGATTGAAGGAAAGATAACTATTTAAAGCTAGCATGGAATGAATTCAATGTTTTTATATTGTGGCAAAATAAATAGATTAATATTTTTTTGAAATGTATAAACTTCATTTTTATGTAACTTTATACTTTGCATATCTTTATAAAAATGTATAGATGACCCTACAAACAATGAATAAGAAAATGAATCATATTTAGTGAACTTAGTATAAGTTAATTAATTAAAATATGTTATAAGAAAGTAATTAATAGAGTTTTTGGCCTTGAATTAAAATGTTCTAAGAAATGTGTAAGTAATGTGTAAGAGATATGTAAGTTGATTTTGGAGTAAGAAACACTTCATTTTCTTTGAAATTCAAATTTATCGTTGGAGGCTGATTTTGGGAGACTTGTGGGACAAGTTAAACTTGTCCCATGCCCCTTAAATTTAAATACAAACCTTACCCATGGTTGGAGAATTGAATTTAACCCTACTTTGTGCATTTCTGTAATTCCCGTTGAAGGTTTTAAATCGCACTTTTCTTTCCTGATTTAATTTCAGTCCTTATGGGGTGTGGGCTTGTTTGAGTGTGTAAGTAAAACTGTCATACTATTCACCCACCTATTGATTATGCATTGGAGAATGAAGTTGAATTTGGTGTTGGGGTTGAGGATGTGTGAAGTGGTATCCTACATGGATACACCTCATCCTCTTCTATTTATTGAAATTCCTTAGCTTGTTTTTGGGTTTCTTTGCTTTTATCACTTCATTTTGGGAGAATTCTTTTTGATTTTGAGAGCTCTTTCTTTTGGAGAAGATTGGAGATTGTTGCATGCTTTTGGATTGTTGATCTTGGACTGTTTTGCATTGGAAATCTTGTTGTTTTGGAACCTTGGAACAAACTCCATCATGGAGAGGTAGGAGCTTGGCTCTGGAAATGCTCTTCTTTCATTTTTATGTTTATGTGAATGGTTGAATGTTTGAATGTCTTGTTTTATTTGTTGGATGGTTGGGTAGATGGCCTAGGAATGGTGTAGGAGAAGACTATAGGTTTTTTTTTTGGGAGGCATAAGTGTATTGGGAGGTATCGGTGTGGAGGAGTGGGGATTTGGTTTCCACCTTATAAAGAAATAGCTTGTATTTATTTATTCGTTATGGGGTGCCATAAGAGGTTGGGGAGGAATAAGGAAATTTGAAGAATATGGGGTACTTTGGGAGGCATAAGGGCATATCAGTGGTTTTGATATTCTATATTTTTGCGTTTTGTAATCAGGTGGTGATACCCATTTCCCCTTTGGGAGGCATAAGAAGCATCCCCTATAGTTTCTTGCTCCTTTGGCTTGCAATGAAGAAGCTTGCATTTTGTTTGCTATCTTTCATGTGGCTGTAAAAATGTTGTTTTTCTTGGACTGTGTTTTAATTTGAAATGTGCATGTTGAAAGATTGCATTTGTGATGTGGAAGCTCTGTTGTTGCCATGAGTTGAGTCACATTTTTATTACATTGTGGTTGGGGCTCGGGGGCCAATGAAGAAGGATGGATTCTCCTTTCATTGGATGTCTTGGTTGGGTGGAGAGTATTGACTTTCCCTACCTTTGTTGTGATCAAAATTGGAGAATGATGGATTTGCATGTTGTTGTTCTAGAGCAAAGGAAAAGACAGTTTTGATAGTCCTTTGAGAGACTTTTTGTGAACCATTTCCCACTTCAAGTGGATGACAATGTAATATATTTCGTGTTGAAAAGTTACTATGTTTGGAAATGAAATTCCCTTTTGAATGTGAAAGAGTTACACTCTATTTTTTGTCTTTGCATGAATGTGAAAGAAACTGTATTCTGTATATTGTAATTGTGAAGTGAAAGAAGAAGTTGTAAAGGTATCTTTTGAATCAATAAAGGATTGTATTACTTTTCTCAAATGGAATTATTAGGAATTGAAATCTGATTGTTGAATGTATTTTTAAATCTTTGTTGGAAAGATGAAAAAGTGAATACGTATGAAGAAAATACATTACTCTGTTTTTGAAGAAATGTATGATTTGAAAATAAAATAGAAGCTACATTCTTGTTTCTGAATTTGATTCAAGGAAAGATAACTATTTAAAGCTAGCATGGAATGAATTCAATGTTTTTATATTTTGGCAAAACAAATAGATTAATCTTTTTTTGAAATGTATAAACTTCATTTTTATGTCACTTTATACTCTGCATATCTTTATAAAAATGTACATATGACCCCTAAACAATGAATAAGAAAATGAATCATATTTAGTGAACTTAGTATAAGTTAATTAATTAAAATATGTCATAAGAAAGTAATTAATAGAGTTGTTGGCCTTGAATTAAAATGTTGTAAGAAATGTGTAAGTAATGTGTAAGAGATATGTAAGTTGATTTTGGAGTAAGAAACACTTCATCTTCTTTGAAATTCGAATTTTTCCTTGGAGGATGATTTTGGAGACTTGTGGGACAAGTTAAAATTGTCCCATGCCCCTTAAATTTATATACCAACCTTACCTATGGTTGGAGAGTTAAATTTAACCCTTCTTTATGCATTTTTATAAGTCATGTTGAAGGTCAGTAATCTTGCACTTTTCTTACATGTTTTAATTTCAGTCCTTGTGGGGTGTGGGATTTTTTGAGTGTGTAAGTAAAATTGTCATATTATTCACCCACCTTTTGATTATGCGTTGGAGAATAAAGTTGATTTTGGTGTTGGGGTTGAGGATGTGTGAAGTGTCATCCTACATGGATACACCTCATCCTCTTCTATTTATTGAAATTCCTTAGCTTGTTTTTGGGTTGCTTCGCTTTTATCACTTCATTTTGGGAGACTTCTTTTGGATTTTGAGAGATCCTTGGTTTGGAGAAGATTAAATATTGTTACATGCTTTTGGATTGTTGATCTCGGGATGTTTTGCATTTGCAAATCTTGTTTATTTCGAACTTGGAACAAACTCCATCATGGAGAGGTAAAAGCTTGGCTTTGGAAATGCTCTTCGTTCATTTTTATGTTTATGTGAATGGTTGAATGTTTGAATGTCTTGTATTATTTGTTGTATGGTTGGGTAGATGGCCTAGGAGTGGTGTACGAGAAGACTATATTTTTTTTTTTTTTTGGGAGGCATAAGTGTATTGGGAGGTATCGGTGTGGAGGGAGTGGGGATTTGGGTTCCACGTTACAAAGAAATAGCTTGTATTTGTACTTGGGTTATGGGGTGCCATAAGAGGTTGGGGAGGAATAAGAAAATTTGAGGAATATGGGGTACTTTGGGGAGGCATAAGGTCATATCGGGGTTTTGATATTCTATATTTTTACATTTTGTAATCAAGTGGTGATACCCATTTCCCCTTTGGGAGGCATAAGAGGCATCCCCTATAGTTTCTTGCTCCTTTGGCTTCAAAGTGAAGAAGCTTGCATTTTGTTTGCTATCTTTCATGTGGCTGTAAAATTGTTGTTTTTCTTGGACTGTGTGTTTTAATTTGAAATGTGCATGTTGAAAGATTGCATTTGTGATGTGGAATCTGTTGTTGCCATGAGTTGAGTCGCATTTTAATTACATTGTGGATGGGGCTCTGGGGCCAATGAAGAAGGATGGATTCTCCTTTCATTGGATGTCTTGGTTGGGTGGAGAGCATTGCCTTTCCCCTACCCTTGTTGTGATCAAAATTGGAGAATGATGGATTTTCATGTTGTTGTTCTAGAGCAAAGGAAAAGACAGGTTTTGACAGTCCTTTGAGAGACTTCTTTTGTGAACTATTTCCCACTTCAAGTGGATAACTATGTAATATATTTCGTGTTGAAAAGTTACTATATTTGGAAATGAAATTCCCTTTTGAATGTGAAAGAGTTACACTCTATTTTCTGTCTTTGCATGAATGTGAAAGAAACTATATTCTGTATATTGTAATTGTGAAGTGAAAGAAGAAGTTGTAAAGGTATCTTTTTGAATCAATAAAGGATTGTATTACTTTTCTCAAATGGAATTATTAGGAATTGAAATCTGATTGTTGAATGTATTTTCAAATCTTTGTTGGAAATATGAAAAAGTGAATACGTATGAAGAAAATACATTACTTTGTTGTTGGAGAAATGTATGATTTGAAAATAAAATAGAAGCTACATTCTTGTTTCAAAATTTGATTGAAGGAAAGATAACTATTTAAAACTAGCATGGAATGAATTCAATGTTTTTATAGTGTGGCAAAAGAAATAGATTAATCTTTGTTTTGAAATGTATAAACTTCATTTTTATGTCACTGTAAACTCTGCATATCTTTATAAAAATGTACAAATATGACCCCGAAACAATGAATAAGAAAATGAATCATATTTAGTGAACTTAGTATAAGTTAATTAATTAAAATATGTCATAAGAAAGTAATTAATAGAGTTGTTGGCCTTGAATTAAAATGTTGTAAGAAATTTGCAAGTAATGTGTAAGAGATATGTAAGTTGATTTTGGAGTAAGAAACACTTCATCTTTTTTGAAATTGAATTTTATCGTTGGAGGTTGATTTTGGGAGACTTGTGGGACAAGTCAAAATTGTCCCATGCCCGTTAAATTTATATACCAACCTTACCTATGGTTGGAGAGTTAAATTTAACCCTTCTTTATGCATTTTTATAAGTCATGTTGAAGGTTGTAACTGCACTTTTCTTACATGTTTTAATTTCAGTCCTTGTGGGGTGGGATTTTTTGAGTGTGTAAGTAAAATTGTCATATTATTCACCCACCTTTTGATTATGCGTTGGAGAATAAAGTTGACTTTGGTGTTGGGGTTGAGGATGTGTGAAGTGGCATCCTACATGGATACACCTCATCCTCTTCTATTTATTGAAATTCCTTAGCTTGTTTTTGGGTTGCTTCGCTTTTATCACTTCATTTTGGGAGACTTATTTTGGATTTTGAGAGCTCCTGGTTTTGGAGAAGATTAAAGATTGTTACATGCTTTTGGATTTTGATCTTGGACTGTTTTGCATTGGAAATCTTGTTGTTTTCGAACCTTGGAACAAACTCCATCACGAGAGAGGTAGGAGCTTGGCTCTTGAAATGCTCTTCTTTTATTTTTATGTTTATGTGAATGGTTGAATGTTTGAATGTCTTGTTTTACTTGTTAGATGGTTGGGTAGATGGCCTAGGAATTATGTAGGAGAAGACTATGGGTTATTCCTATGGGAGACATAAATGTTTTGGGGAGGTATCGGTGTGGAGGGAGTGGGGATTTGGGTTCCATGTTACAAAGATATAGCTTGCATTTATTTTCTCGTTATGGGGTTCCATAAGAGGTTGGGGAGGCATAAGGAAATTTGAGGAATATGGGGTACTTATGGGAGGGATAAGGGCATATCAAGGTTTCAATCTTCTATATTTTTAGTGGTTTGTAATCGGTGGTGATACCCATTTCCCCTTTGGGGGCATAAGTAGCATCCCCACGAGTTTCTTGCTTCTTTGGCTTGTAATGAAGAACCCCGAGTTTTGTTTGATGTCTTTCATGTGGTTGTAAAACTATTGTTTAATTTTGGACCGTGTTTTAATATGAAATGTGCATGTTGAAAGATTACTTTTGTGATGTGGAAGTCTATTGTTTCCATGAGTTGAGTCGCATATATTATTGCATTGTGGTTGGAGCTCTAGGGCCAATGAAGAAGGATGGCTTCTCCTTTCATTGGATGTCTTGGTTCGGTGGAGAGCGTAACATTTCCCCTACCTTTGTAGTGATCAAAATTTGACAAATGATCGATTTTCCTATTCTTGTTCTTGAGCAAAGGAAAAGACAATTTTGTGATCCTTTAAGAGACTTCTTTTGTGAACCATTTGCCACTTCAAGTGGATGACAATGTAATATATTTTGTGTTGAAAAGTTACTATATTTGGAAATGAAATTCCCTTTTGAATGTGAAAGAGTTACACTCTATTTTCTATTTTGGATGAATGTGAAAGAAACTGTATTCTGTATATTGTAATTGTGAAGTGAAAGAAGAAGTTGTAAAGGTATATTTTTGAATCAATAAAGGATTGTATTATTTTTCTCAAATGGAATTATTAGGAATTGAAATCTGATTGTTGAATGTATTTTGAAATCTCTGTTGGAAAGATGAAAAAGTGAATACATATGAAGAAAATACATTACTTTGTTTTTGAAGAAATGTATGATTTGAAAAAAATAGAAGTTGCATTCTTGTTTCTACATTTGATTGAAGGAAAGATAACTATTTAAAACTAGCATGGAATGAATTCAATGTTTTTATAGTGTGGCAAAAGAAATAGATTAATCTCTGTTTTGAAATGTATAAACTTCTTTTTTATGTCACTGTAAACTCTGCAAATTTTTATCAAAAATGTATAGAATGACCCCTGCAACAATGAATAAGAAAATGAATCATATTTAGTGAACTTAGTATGTTTAAAATGACCCCAAAAAAACTAAACCACTTAAGAAATGGTTAAGGATCCTTTCAAATAGAACAAAGGAAAAACTGCAGTCGTTTTGCTGTCAAAATTGAGAAATTTTGAATCGACCTTCAATCTAACAATTGACCCTTGCAATCCATCCTAAATTCCTTGAAGAGAAACCCTCCACATTTGTTTGGCATGTTGGGAAAGGAAGGAGGTCAAATCGAACACAATTTAATAAGTTGAATGTTACCTGTTTGCATTTCATAAGTCTATAGAGAGTTTTTCAAAATTAACCCTTAGAAATTTATTCAAATTAAATTCTTAAGGTTTTTGTGCAAAGAGGACGTCGATATTTTTCAAAATTCCTCATTTTCCAAAAAATGGAGTTCCCTATCAATAGTTATGGCCTTCGGAATGTTCATAGAAGAGGAAAAGCTTCTTGTGCGCTGTCTTGCATGCCCAGTGATTATCTTGCATGCCCATCTTGCACGCCCATGTGAAAAAGGAGTATCTTTCGCACTGTCTTCCGCACTCGGGAGAAAAGAGTTTCTCCGCGTCTCTCTTCTGCACAATGTTGGTTCGCAAATTGATTCTCCCTCAAAGTCTGAGTAGCATCACAAGTATTGTTAGAAAGCTTAGGGATAGATAGATCGTAGTGAGTCATTTTGTAGCCAGGATTGGATCTAACTGGCCTTTTATCACTCAGATGTGGAGAAATGGATAGCACCCTCAAGAGGATTTGATCTATCCTCACTACTTTATGGTTGTGCCTTTTCAACCAGGGTGAGAGGACCCTTCTGTAGCCTATGGTTTATGGAGGAGATGGAGATATCCTTCTCTATGAGGTTATGAATAAGACCTTGGAGAAAATATGATCAATGCAACAAAATCTAACTCTCACGAGTTGTCACTCTAGATAGTGGAGATATTTTCTAGACAAGGTTCAGGCTACTAAAGACATTAGGAACCCTGATTGTTTCTACATGTTTTGGTAATGGAAATTATGCATTTGTGTACACACAGGGAAAACAGGGTAGTACGGGTAGGATTGGTTGTTTTTAAGAAGATTTTGGTGGGAGGTGAGGCAGGATGGACTTGATTCACCAGATCTTTGAGAGCTTCTGCAAAATGGAAAGCTTAAACCAACAGAATGCCACAGAACAACTAAAATGTTTCTTTAACCAGAATATGTGCTTCAATGGAGGCCCAAATTTGCACTTTTTCACACAATCGACGAAATTCTAGCACAAAGGCTCTAGTTATAAAACCCAACAAAGTATCAAGATCTAAGCCTAATCACACCGAGCTACACCCAGACACTTACAGGACAATATTTGTGAAACAAATGAAAGAAAATTTATTTTAAATCGTTTATTTCACTCCCGGAAGAAAGATCTCCTAAGAAATGAAATTACTGAGATGCCACTAAAGCTGTCACAAGGATTGAGACCTATGTGACTGAAACAAATTTTTAATACAAGATTGCAACATAAACAAGAAAAACTACTCTCATACATTCAAAAATGAAACAAACACATTTTTCTAAAGATTATCATAGAATAACTCGATTTTGATTAAATTTATCAAGTAGGGGAAGTTTCTAGAACAATCTTAGTGCTTTTCAATGGTTGTACACTCTCAAACCACCTTGACATGATAAATTTTAATACAAAGGAGATATATAAGTTTCTCGAGACGGATTTTCAAAAAGGCGAGTTCTATCAAGCTATTTCTATTAGAAAATCGGTCTTCATCTATAACACTCCAACCTCTCCAAACTCTCCAACCCTCCCACCATTTTCACAATAAATTCATGCAATTTATAGAATTTTACAATAGATTTTCCCCCGAAAAATGTATACATTGAGTATACGAGTGTTCGCCATGATCTTGATCACGACTTCTAGAATTAGATCTTTAAAAAGTTGTCAGTGCTTAGGGAGTAGATCTCTTCAAATATATCCCGCATTCAACTCATTTCTCTACTATATCACTCTTCCTTCCATTTTCCAAACAATTCTGCCCCTAATCACAAATTGGGCCCTTTGCGTGCTTAGGAGAAGAAAAATGGAAAATCAGATCGAGCCCAATAGTAAGACCATTTTAATGGCAAAAGACATCTCCAAATCTTTCCCACCAAACTTAGATATCAAAATTAACTCCCCTCTCTACTTGACATGTAGGAAATTCCAAGAAATCATGAAGACTCACACTTTCAGGAGCCTTTTAGCAAAAATGGGGAAAATCAGATTAGACACACAACTATCATTGATCTCTACTTTGAATTTGGGCCGTCCACGTGGAAGATTCAATTTAAAATGGGCTCAAGGGTTTCCTTTTGAATTTTTATCACCTTTTGAAAAAATGGAAAAAAATTCCATTTTGCTCCGCACCTCCACTTTTGAGAAATGAGCCTGACACGTGTCCTAAGGTGGGTCCCAAAGAAACTATGTCTAAATTTCGCTTTATTTTACCTCTTTTTGGAAAAGGGGAAATTTTCCATGTTTTCCCCACTGACTTTGCCATTGAGAAATGCTTCGATGCGGGTCCTAGTGGGAACCATGCTTCCTTTTATACTTTTAATTCCTTTCTTCCAAAAGGAAAATTTTCCAAATTTCGCTGAGAGTCCGCACCTCCGCCGTTGACTTTGAAACAAAATTTGATTGATCCTTCATTGGGCTAGTGGGACATTTTGATATTTTAACCCTTTTGAGAATAAGAGGCAAAAATTCTAAGTTGCCCCGATGGTCCAATTCCCCATCCTTTTGGCTTTTCAAAGCGTGACGCGTCACAATGGAACACCTGAGATGGTCCCTAAAATTTGAGACTTTGAATGAGTGTGGGATCACCAAAAGAGGCCACATTTCTTGTCAATGCAAGGATGCAAATTTGACCGGGAGAAACGCTCTGTCAAACTGTAAAATGCCGAAGAAGACCATTTGAGCCGAAGATGAAATTTTCTTCAAGGAAAGAGAATTCTAAAATATTAAAATTCTCAAATATGTTCCTCACAAAGCTACACCCATTCATCTTTCTTCAAGTATTCAGGGAAAAAAATGACAAGGACAACAAATCTCGACTATGGAAAACGAAACAATGGGAGAGCCCGAGTTTATAGATTAATAGAGAATGGGAGACCCAAATTACGACCTTTTCTAGAGGAACAAAGAAACGAGGATTTAACTATAGATCCATAAGTGATCTACGACCCGGGAACAAATTGAATACGAAATAGAGACTAACCGGGCACAACACGAGGAATTATAATGTGATAGAGGTCATAAATCAATAGATTTTCAAAGGAAAAATAAGGCGATACTATTGTTATCCAAAATTTACCCCTCGAGGTAATTTTGATAACATGCATCAAATTCTTCAGTCCCGAGCAAGTAGATTGATTCAAGGCCCAAAATCATGTTTTGGGGTCCCTTTGGTTTCTCTCTAACTTCCCCATCTAAGGAAAAAATCCAAAAATGGAGTCGCAGGCTTGTTTTAATGCATTGCGGATCTGAGGGCTATAGGTCGTACCGGTGCAGATCATACCAAGGTTCTTTGTACCAAGTTTGCGGCTGAAATACAAAGGAATCAACAAAGTCAGAACTTTCTATCCCAGGCGGTCCATGGGACAGTTGGGACGTCGGGATGCGCAGGACACGCAAAGCCAAAATTGCCGCAGGTAAAGAAAATTGGAAAAAGTGGAAGTTTTTGTCCCACACAGTCCACAAGACATTTGGGACATAGGTACGCATGGGATGCACAAAGGTGAAAAGGCCACAAAAAGGGCCAAGATAAATGGATGCGGCGATGCCGATGTCAATGACCCTCACGACGACCGGTCAACGGTGGATGCGCAGGTCAAGAAGGCCCGTATTAGTTGATGTAGAAAATGTGTCCGGGACAGCCGAGACACGTAGACCCAATTTTTCGTAGTACCGCAATCAAAGGAAAAGTCAACGTTTGACCCATAAACTTCATATGGCCATAACTTTTGACTCCGAGCTCCGATTTTCACAAAATTGGACTTTTTGGAATGAGCATGATGTCCTCTACCTCTATTTCTTAATTTTAATAAGGTAAAATATATTTAAATAAAATAAACATATTCAGCTCTAGTCAGTTAATGCTCATTCCCATCAAATGACAAAAACATCTAGCGAGACCAGAATAACCTGGCTTGCACTCGAGAAGACCATAACTTTTGCATTTCTCAACGAAATCATACAAAATTGGTATCATTTGAATTGTGGCTCGAACCCAATGCAAGAATTCAATAAATTATAGATTTTATGAGAGATTGATGGATATTTTTCATAAAACGTGGCTAGGTTCATGATAATGTTTTATTTGGTAGTTGGGATTGCAATTAAGAGGCATGTTTATCATTGTTTCTATGCTGCAGCACATGGGATAGTATGGGGAGCCTTTTACAAGTAACAAACAATCATTTCACTCAATTTAATTCCTCTTACAAGTGGTTGAAGGATATATTTTAGGATTTCCATTTTTCCCTTCTCTCTCTCTTCTCATTTTTTCTATAAATTGGAGTGTTAGGCTCATTGTAAGGGAAGTAGTTTTATGATAGCAAAGCTCTGTCAAAATTTTATTTGTAAAGCCAATGTGCTGTAGGCCCTTATATTGGACTCCTTGCATGGTGATCCAGGCCCTTATCTTGTAACAGATTGAACTGTGCACATCATGAAGCAATAAAATACAAGTTTGTGGATGCATCTTCCCCTGCTATGTTTTCTTGCATTCTTCTTGCCCCTTCAACCTTGATTACAAGTGTATTGTGTCTATCTTTATGCTCTTGCAAGGATCCATTATTATTGTGCATGTATGAAAAATTGATATGAATGCATTTTTAGATTGTGGAGAACTGTTATCACCCCTTCTAGTATGCATTTTGTTGTTATTCTTCACACATTGAAACACTACTCTCACACCCCTCCTTTTCTGGTGTATCACCGTTGTAGTGTAGGCTTTCATCTTATGCACTCTCTTTCCTTGGTCCCTTGGAAAATTTAGATTAAGACAGTTAGTTTTCCCTGCATTAGAGTAGATTGTGATAGGTAGTTTAGGAGCAAGAACCAACTTTCTCTGGAGGTCTATCTCAAGTAGCAAGTCCCAAAACTTGGAGATAGTACCCATGTTATCCAATCACACCATGAGCTCAAGTATATGCACTTGTGTAAATGTAAGGGTATTATGATTCGGTGATAACAACTATTTTGAGCACCAACATGCCTACAAGAAAAGTTACTTCATGACTCTCTTCCGTGCCCTGGGAAATTTCTTTTGCGCCCCCCACAAGAAGATAATCTATCTACACTAGGGATGAATTTCTCTCTCTTAGTGTTGTGTAGGATGTTTTGATAACTATTGTATTGACTCTAGAATTTTGTTGGGAACACTCTAAAAATAAATAAATTATTCCTTAACTTTTCCTAACTAAACCTAGGTTGTTCTTGGTCTCGAGTGGGGAGAATTTAGGTGGTGTTACAAAGTGGGTGTCTTCAAAGAACTTGAAAAGAGGTTCGACATTCTATTGGCTTTCACTGAGCGGCTGGTGGTGTATGCCCGGGACCATGCTAATAATTGTGTTTTCCTCATGCTCCCTAACATGCGGGTCCTCAATGCCGCACTATAACATGTCCCTGTCTGGGTGGGCCGAGTTGTGGTTGTTTGTGGAGGCGTATGATTTTCTTTGGCTGGGTTGGGTGAATGCTGAATTTGATGGTGCGGTGAAGGTGGAACTGGAAGAAGAAGACTGCTTGGGTCGGGTGTCTCTGGCTTCAAGTGTTGTTGTCTCATTGGAGACTGGGGAGTAATTCCCCTCTTACTAAGTATTATAGCTATAGTGTAAATTCGAATAGTGTTGGTTTATGTTCGTGTATATCCAGTTGTTTTTTGGGGATTTTTTTGTTTTGGCTTTGAAATTTCGAGGCTTGGCCTTTGTTACTATAAATAGGGAATGGGTCCCTTCAACCCGCTTTAACTATAAAAAAAAACCATAATAGGCTTTCAAGAAAAGAAATTGTTTCCCAAATATCCATCCATTATTTATAAAAACTATTGATTCCTTGAGCTGAAAGTGGATTAGAAGGGTCCTCAAAAAAGGTTTGCATTCTTCCATTATTGGCAAAACGTAGTATAACTTTATCAAGAAAACATTTTTGGAAAATATATTGTTGTTTTTAGAACGATATGTTTGTGTTGATGTCGTAAGATAATTTTCACCTTGTTTTTGGATGTATACTAAGATGTTTGTTTTCGATGACTTACACTAAATATTATTCTAATTGTAATTTTGGTAGATCTACAAAATATAAACAAAATAATTTCTTCCTTAAATTCAAATGGAACACTTTACCTATAAATCGGAATAGTTGTTCCTATAATTAAGGATATTGATTTAACTATTAATCCCATTAATATTTCTACCAATAATTTATAATAAATTGAGTTTTTAAACTACTCGCTTAACAATATCTCACTCACACTATAGTACAAAATATATTTGTGCATTTGAGAACTAACATAAGCATATATGTAAAATTCTCCCATAATGTGAACAAGGTAAAAAATTAATTATACTCTCTAATTACCATATGTCCAACTCACATGGCATATCCAAATCTCTTGGCTCATGATTGTGATAAAAAAGGAATATGTCATCATCCTTCAATGGTTTTCTTGCAAGCTTATGAAAAACCTAAATATGAATAGGAACCAATCAAAAGTTTATCTCATATGCTTTCATGGATGACCACAATTCTTTTCAAGATCCATGGTTTGCATTACAACAATGATTTTTATTCTCTACTATATTTTTACATGAGGAGATTACATGAGAATTATGTTCATGAATAAGAACAATCCTCTATTATTATTTTAAATATGTCACCAAACAGAAAAAATGAATTAAAATGAGGATTAAGTCCTCATCACCTGATGTGTCCTCTATATTTGATCATTAGTAGTCAATCACATATAGTATAGAAATTCCCCATTACCAATAAGAACCATCCTTACCTTTGATTATTTTTGTGTTGTTGATTTTCTACCACTACGGATGTACAACTTGATCACTAGCCACTAACAAGAGGTCTCTATTTGACTACCAACCTAATGTGCCTCCTTCGTCATGTTGATGTGTTGTTGACTCAACAAATGCAATCCTAAAGAACTTTTTTTCCACATTGTGATTGTTTTTTTCTTCCCTCCCCACCTCAGCCCCTCATGTAGTGCCCACTTTCCTTCGACACCTTGTGATATTTATCCTGATACTGCTAACTATATTATGGACATTGTTATAGTTTAATTTAGTATAATGTTAGATGTTAGATCATGGTTTATTGTGGACTTTGATTCATATATGGTGCATGATGATTATTAGTGACATTTTATATATTGATGTTTATATATTGTTTGACATGGTTACATTATAGATGTTTTTTAAAAATGTGATATTTGGATATTTTGAGTAGACCTAGAAAATGAGAATTGAATTAAAATTGGTGATGATATAGTTGTGCATGAAATTGTAAGTGGTATTGCTGATTGTCTTGATGTTTGTTGTGATTCACATATATGTCGATGATCTTGAAGTTATATTTGTATTCATTTTGGTGTTCTAATATGGCCACGTGGCCGAATGAGGTATTTCTATTTTACAAGTTTAAAATATCACAACAAACATCAGGGGATTAGAGACCAACCACTTTGGAATTCTAGATGAATTTAACAAGGTCACCATGACAATTGTATTTTGTGTGTGTGTGTTTGATTGTTGTAGGGATTCCCATGGGGGATCACCTTTAAATGTGACCAAGGGGTTGTATGTATTTTCTTTTATTTGGTCCCTTTGTTATGTTTGCATGTGTTTATATTGTGTTGCTTCAACCCATTTTATTATTTATTATATGGTGTGTAATATTGTGAGTAATCTTGTTGTTAAGTTAATTAATTAAAATATGTCATAAGAAAGTATTTAATAGAGTTGTTTTCCTTGAATTAAATTGTTGTAAGATATGTGTAACTAATGTGTAAGGGGTATGTAAGTTGATTTTGGAGTAAGAAACACTCCATCTTTAATGGAAATTGAATTTGTCCTTGGACGCTGATTTTGAGGTTTGTGGGACAAGTTAAACTTGTCCCATACCTCTTAAATTTGTTTACCAACCATACATATAGTTGGAGATTTGAATTTAGACTTTCATTATGCATTTTTTTAGTCAAGTTGAATGGTTTAATTGCATTTCTTTCTTGAAATAAATTTAAGTCCTTTAGGGTATGGGCTTGATTTGAGTGTGTAAGTAAAACTGTCATATTTTTCACCTACTTATTTATTGTGTCTTGGAGATTGAAGTTGACTTGTGAGTTGGAGTTGAGGATGTGTGATGTGGCATCCTACATAGATCCACCTCATCCTCCTCTCTTCCCCCTTCTATATATTCAAATTCATTTTATTGTTTTGGGGTTACACTCTTTTGGTTGCTTCACTTTTACATACTACATTTGGGGTGAATTCTCTTGTTGTTTTGAGCTCTTGCTTTTGGTGAAAGTTTGCAGACTTCTTACAGTCCTATGTTTCATTGATCTTGGGCTGTTTTACATTGGAAAGCTTGTTGTTTGGAACTTGGAACAAACTCCATTATGGAGAGGTAAGAGCTTCGCTCTAGATATGATGTTCTTTCATTTGTGCAAATGCTATTGTTTTGAATGTTTTGACATGTGTGTGGGCTATTTGGGTAGATGGCCTAGGGATGGTGTAAGAGAAGACTATGGGGTGTTTCTATGGGAGGTATAAGTGTTGAGGAGTTGGGCTTTGGGTTCCACCTTAAAAAAAAATAACTTGGATTTATTTACTCATTATGGGGTGTCATAAGAGGTTGGGAAGACATAAGGAAATGTGAGGAATAAGGGGTTCATGGCGGAGGCATAAGGGCATGTCAAGGATTTTGAAATGATATATATATATATATATATATATATATATATATATATATATATATATATATATATATATATATATATGGTGGTTGTTCTCAAGTGGTGATATCCATTTCCCTTAAGAGGCATAAGCAACATCTCCCATAGTTTCTTGCTCCTTTGGCTTGGATGGTGAAGCCTTAGAGTTTTGTTTGTTATGTTTTAATGTGGTTGTAAATCGCATTGGTTTTGGACTATATTTTGAATGAGAAAATTTGTCTTGTGTTGTGGAAGCCTTGTTGTTGCCGTGTGTTGAAAAACATTTCTAATTGCAATATGGTTGGGGCTTGGGGCCAATGAAGAAGGATGGATTCTCCTTTTCATTGGATGTCTTGGTTAGGTGGAGAGCATTTCCTTTCCCGATTTTGTGGTGATCAAATTGGAGAATGATGGAAATTCATATTGTTTTTTTGGAGATGTGGAAGAAGACAGAGTTTGGCTATCCTTTGTGATACTTCTTTTTGTAAACGCTTTTTCCCACTTCAAGTGGATGACTTGTAATATTATTGGTATTGGATAATATTCTATTTTGGAAATAAAATTATATTTGAATGTGAAATAACATATCCCGTAATGTTATTTTGAGAAAGGAAAAGAAGATTTGTATTCTATCTTTTTAAATGGAATGGAAAAAGACATGTTTGACAGTCCTTATTGAGATTATTCTTATTATAACCCTTTTGCACTTGAAGTGGATGATCTTGTATATTATTGTGTTGGAAAGACTAATATGTTTTAGCTATGAAAGTTTAAATTGATTATGGAAGAATATATCTAGTATTTCCTGTTAATAGAAAAGAAACATATGCATTTGGTATGTTGTATTTCAAAAATAAATGAGAAAGAAGTTGTAAGAGATTCCTTTGAATTAATAGAAGTGTTTTTCCTTGTTCATATGATATTATTTCCATTGTAAATTTATGTTTGATATACATGAGGGAAGTCTCTATTGTAAAAGTGATAAGGAAGCAAGTATGAAGAAATATTGCACAACACCTGTCTCATTTGAAATGTTTAAATTTAAAAAAAAAATAGAAGTTTCATTCTTGTCTCTATCAGTTGATTGAAGGAAAGAAAACTATTTAAAACTAACATGGAATAAATTCAATGTTTTTATTGCATGACAAAAGAGATAGTTTAATCTTTGTTCTTAAAGTGTACAAACCTCATTTCTACTTCACTGTATACTTCACAAATTCTTTTTATCAAATGTCCAAAACAACCCTGTAAATTTATAAGAGACAAATGAAATATTCGTTTGAACTTAATGAGATCAGAATGATCCCCAAACTAAACTAAAACACTGAAGATATTATTTTAAAGGACCTTTCAATACCAGTAAAGATGAAATTATAGGCTTTCTACTGTGTAAACATTGGTAAATTTTAGAATGAAAATCAATCAAGAAAATTTAATCTTTCAATCTATCCTAAAATATTCCAAGTGAAATCGTCCATGCCTATTTGGCATGTTGAGAAAGAATTAATGGCAAATTTGAACAAAATCGATAAGTTTAAAATGTCAGTTCACTTTCTAAGTGACACAAAGACGTTTTCTCAAAATTTACCATTAAAAATTTATCCAAATCAAATTATTAAGGTTTTTGTGTAAAAAGGACATTGAGAGCTTTCCAGAAAGTCCTCATTTGCCAAAAATTGAGTTCCCGATCGAAAGTTCTAGCCCTAAGAATTTTTTACTTCATATCGGGCTCAAAAAAATTAACTAATTGTCAAAATTAAAAAAAAAAATCACAAGTGGATCTGTGGGCCCGAACACTTATTTTGACCTTCGGGAAAAGAAATGCAAAAAGAATAATTTATCTCAGACTCCGCTGGCTTGAACGCTTACGCCTTCTGGGCGAGAAATTTTTATCTAAGTCCAAAAGTTAATTTAGCAATTTTTCCTCTGCACCTGCCGCCCCACAACCAATCATTGATCAACACATGACTTCATTGGGTGTCGGCAGAGGCTCGGATCAATTTTTAACCTTAAATGATTTCAAAATTAAATTTGGAAAAATTTGCAAGTTTCCTTCACGCCCTGTCGACCTGACGATTAATTAGGTGCTGCCACATGGATTTATGAGGCATCGGTGGAGGGGCTAATCTTTTAAGCCTTAACGCATCGGAAACTTTTGGGAAAATTTTCCAACTTATCCCCTTCGGCTCACAACCTTGCAGCCCAATGGTTGGGCGACAAATGTCATCTTCTCGTGTCGAGCGGAGGTGTGGGTGAATTTTACCCTTTTCATCCTTCTGGGTGATAAAACTCTTTTACCCCTGCCGCCCTGCTTTCTCCGCGTTGGCTTAGGAGGCACCTTGTGTCCTCTTGTGGACTTACGGGCGCGCGGATGCAAGGGTGGCTTTTTTCCATAAGCGGGAAAATTTCCAAAACTTCTCCCCACGGCCCATGACCAACCCTAGGGAAACTTTTCTCCCCTAGTCCCACCGACCCGACTCCTCCGGGAAAATGTCCCCCTCATGCCATTGACTGCATCCAATAACGAGCGCCACATGGCCTCCCTAGGTGTTAGTGGAGGTACGGGTGCGAACTTCACTTTTTTCCCAAAGGGCAAAATGCATTAAAGCCTTCGCAGCCTCGCTTGGGAAAAAATTATCCTCGCGCCATGCAGCCCACTCCTTGGGAAAATTTTCCTCCCAAGGCCCACTGAGCCATAACTTGAGAATTACAGGAGTTAGGAGGACTTCTTTATATCATTGGAAAGGTGAGAAAATTTCCTATCTAATGGGAATGTTTTCAGGAGGTTTCAAGTGTGATACTTTTTAGAAAAATCAGGTTGAATCTCTTAAGCCTGTCAGAGGGTGGGAGAGTGAGAAATTGCCCTCTTAATCTTAATGATTATTCTAACCCTAAGTTTTGACCTTGTAGATTTAATATTTGTTGTAATGGAAAAAAAATGAGCTAAGATTTTTTTATTTATTTGGCCTCTAAACCTTTCTTGTGGCAACTGTTGTTTTATAACCTGGTAGCAGACACTTTTAAACAAAAAAAAATATTCCATAATTTTCTAACTAAACCTAGGTTGTTCTTTGGTCTCGAGTGGTTGTTTTTAGCGTGATTTACACCCTCCACCCTTGCCCCCACCCACATTGTGAAACACTTTATTTTATAAGATGTCTAATTACATCGAAAATACATATGTCAAGCATTTGTTTCTATTTGTTGACTTTTTTAATGTACTTTCATACATTTGACCAACTATGATGATTGAAAACTAAAATCTAGTCATAATTTACCCTTTTTATTCACTTGACAATAAATATCGATAAAAACTAATTAAACATTATATTTTCATACAAAGTAATGGAATTTTAATGACTTTTGAGAAAGGCAATTGACAAATGACAAACACTATTAATTTTTTATTGATAATTTTGAAATTGACAATAAATAATACAAGAAAATAATTTTGTCGGCGTTTTAAACATACAAAAAAACTAACATAGTTAATTTAGAATCACAATTAAAATCTTAACCACTAAACAATGATGAGAAAATACAAAAATATTAGTATTACTACATAGACTCTAAATGACATTACCTTTCACAAACTTTGACTAGAAAACATTTTATTTATTGTACACTTGCCAAGAAAAAAACAAACACACTACATTTGACTAGCTGTTTTTCTTATCTTTTTGTTGGCATCCTAATTCGTAGCATGAAACTCAATCCTCAAGGACGTTCTTAGTAGGATTTCGATTGATTTTGGAATTCATTATTTTGCACGGAAATCCTCCTTTCCGACGCAATGAACTATTCGAGTTATATGGTGATGTACAATACAACTGACGATGTCTTCGATAGAACAACACGTAGATTTGTGTCAAGTTGGATAATTCATAACACGATGCAACATTTAATCATTGAAAATATGATCCTGACATAAATTTATACAGAAAAGAAATAATTAGTAATAATTGCTCCCAAGTTATTAGGTATCCTTTGATGATATTCACGCAGAGGTGTATACAGTCCGAATAATTCAATGCAAAAAGAAACGTCTCTCTTTGCAACACAAGCACAACACATTCACCACATTCCCTCCAACAACTCTTTTCTTATTTACTTTTACATCCTTCAATTAGATGGAGTCGTAGGATTGCACTGGAATTACCTTTACTACGGAAAACAAACGAATATGCGCTCAGTAAACTATTACAAGTGCTCATATATGGGGAAAACAAAGGCAACAACAAACTTACCCTTGTGATCAAACTATTCATTCATCACAGGAGAACGCTTAGTCTACTCTTATACCAAATGTTAATTTTGATATAGACCTGTAAAATATAAACACGCAATAATTACTTCCTTCAATTTATGTGGAACACTTTATATATAAAAGGTGAGATTGCTCCTGTAATCAAAAGCTCTGTTTTAATGCTCAATCAAAAAAATTAGCTTTTAAGTATTTGGTTTACCAATATTTCTACCTACAAATTCTAACAATGTCAATTGTTTAAACAATCTTAACAACTCACATAGAAAAGTCTCCCTATGAAGTATTTATTTTCTAAGAATACTCTTTAATGGACTTAAAAGGAAAATTAACCACCACACACATATATGAACCCCGATATATATTATATATATTAAAAATTATGTATATAAATAGTTCTACTACATTGTCAATATAGAACAATTTTCTAGATACATATTTTAGTAAACTTCTATTACTTTGATGAAAAGGGTAGCATTATATATATATATATATATATATTAAAAATTATGTATATAAATAGTTCTACTACATTGCCAATGTAGAACACTTTTCTAGATACATATTTTAGTAAACTTCTATTACTTTGATGAAAAGGGTAGCATTATATATATATATATATATATATATATATATATATATATATATATATATATATATATACATATATATATATATACATATACATATATATATACACATATACATGTATATATATATGTATATATGTATATATGTATGTATATATGTATCTACATATACATATATATACACATATATACATATATATATACATATATACATATATACATACATATATACATATATACATACATATATACATATATACATATATATATATACATATATACATATATATATATATACATATATACATATATATATATATACATATATACATATATACACATATATATATATACACACACATATATATATATATATATACACACATATATATATATACACACATATATATGTATATACATATATATATGTATATACATATATATATGTATATATATGTATATATATATATATATACATATATGTATATATATATATACATATACATATGTGTATATATATATATATATACATATATGTATATATATATATATATATATATGTATATATATATATATATGTATATATATATATATATATATATATATATATGTATATGTATAAACAACTCGACTACATTCTTTGATATAGAACCATTTTCCACATATAGATTTTAGTAAATTCCTATTACTTTAATTAAAAGGGTAGCATAATAGTAAAAATATTAGTTATTTAGAGATTAATTTTATTCATGTATACCTTATTTCCTTTTACATTAGCTACTTTTATTATTATTATTATTGGTAAATGGTTTTGAGGGGACCATATCTCGAAGAACAAAGAATGACTAAAAATATAACAATACATCCACAATTGGTATTTTGACAAGAGGGGCCACAAACAAACAAGGCCCATGCAAGCCATAAGTGACATTGAAAAAAAAAAAAGGTAGAAAAATTTACTAGTGTGAATCCTAGAAACAACAAAAGAACAACAACCCAAAAGTTCTTGACATATGATGAACAACTACTCAACCGTTGTCAAACAAATGGAAGTGCACGATAGGAACAACTGATAACAACAATGGAGACAAAGTCTCTCGGTGGTGGGAATGGTTTTTTGTGAACATATTTCTTCTTGCTTATTTACTATTTTTAGCTCATCGAATCTTCTTGTAAACGAATAACAACTTCAATATCTCGTAATCAATTGTTATATGTTTCTTGAACAAGAAGAGTGAGGAGGAACATTCTCCTTTTTCACCACATGCTCTTTTGGTTAGATATTTCCGGTTCTCGAGTTTCACCAAAGGACAACCCATTGTTTATGTGATCTGTGATTTCTCACAAAGGGGTTTCTTCAACCGATTCAACCATTTATTCCTCATCGTTGTCTCGAATTAGGGTTTTCCTTAGAGTCAACGACAAGATGTTTAGGGAGGGTGTTTCTCCACCAATTGGAATTCTCATTTTTATGCTTTACCATCTCGTAATATACATGATAGAGTTTCCTAAAGAAAAATTTCCCGCATCGAAAGGAAGACCCTCATAGTCTAGAGGATGAGTCCAAGTTCGATTTTGCATTTTAAGCTCAATGTGGGTTGGTAGATTCTTTGATGTGTCAAGCTCAACTAGTATTCTTACATAGGTTGTATGTGTGAAATCATATATTTGGGAGTCAATTTTAATTATTTTTCCCAAGGTATTTCCTATGGAGATCAAATAGCTACGATCCCAAAATTACAAGGGTAAGTGAGGTAATCTAATCAAGTTTGGTTTGTGGGAGAAAGATTCGGTGAAAGGATTGAATGATGGGAACCAGGGTTTTAAGATAAGGTACATTTGTTGGCAAACCCATAGTTGTTTAACAATGATGTCCTTATCAGCTATAGAGGTAAAAACAATAATAAAAATTCCCTTAGCACAAGGGTAGAGGTCTAACCTTCTTTCCGAAGCGAGGATCGATTCTTAGAGATGCAACCGTGGAGGACAACAGGGCTTTGTCAAATACCGGTGATTCTATAGATCAAGGCATGAGCTTCGTAGAATGACTTAGTTTTGAAGACTTCATTGCCAAAAGTTATACTTGGGTTGCTCTTAGTAGGCCTCATAGTTTCGTTTGTCTTCTTTTGCAGAAGTCTCTTAGAAAGAACGATGATCCAAAGCTTGAGTCATAGCAGGAGTTTCTTGGTTGCGAGAACAAGGAAGAAACCCAAGTTTTCATGCCCCCAATATATTGTTCAGCTTCGTCCTTCCTCCTAGTGGGTTCTTAGTAGCATTGAAGGTGTTATTACTAGATCGACCCTCAGCAGTAGTTCATCGCAACATGGGTTCCATCACATCTGTTGAAATTTAAGCGAGGATTCCACACAAACCTTGGGAACCGAAGCCCCAAACCCCTCGACCACTAAGATCTTGGGAAACAAGTTCTTAGGATACATCATATTTTGCGAGAGAGGGATGTGGTTTCCAAAGTGAATGTGTAATGCCCAATAAAAACACCCACATGCACGAGACCCAAAAACAACCTAGGGTTAGCTAGAAAAATTATGATTTTTTTAGAAACGTGCCCGCATACAGGCTTTGAAAAATATAGTTGTCCCATTAATGTTTCTAAGTCAATTAAATTTAATAATAATATTTTTACCATTATAACAAAATATTGAAAACCCACATTTAAACTTTGATATATTTAATTTGACTAAGCACGGTTAATTTTCCCCTAAAATTATTTTAAAATAACAATTTAGTTCACTATAGTTAAAATTTCCACATTTAAATCTCAAGGGTAAAAGGGTCAATATAAATAAATACTAAAAATTAATTAATCCCACAAGGTTTAATAACAATTGACAAGGACCCATTTGACATGGGGTTAGAATTAATAAACATACTCCTACCCCATAAAGTGACCCCTTAGAAAGTCAACCCATGTATTTGAAATTAAAAACATTTAAATTAAAAGACAATTTCCACTCACCCACTCTCTACCTACTTTTTGTAGGGATGAATCTCATCCCTTAGATGGATTCATTTAGGACCCTTGATGAGGGAAAAGGGCAACTAACCCTAAAGCATGCTTAAGAATGCTTCTCTCTCTTTTCATTTGGCTCATTGTTTCTTTTTGTTTTGCAGGATGAGAAGCCATTGGAGGTCCTCTTAAGCTCTTTGGGAGGCACATATGTCCCATTATTTTCTTATTTGTTTATACCCTCATTTAGGGTTTTAAATGTTTTTATTTATTTGATTTCAATAATATTTGGCCAAGTAGGCAAATGGGTTTGTCCCATTTTGGTTAAAATTGCTATATTTTATATCTATTTTCATTTTGATGGGGTATATATACAATATGTGTATATGTTTATACATATCAATATGTATTTATTTTATAAACACACACACACAAACACAAATATATATTTGAAAAACAACTTTGATGGGTTAGAAAAACCCAAAATCAATATATATATATATATATATATATATATATATATATATATATATATATATCTTATTTTTATATCTATTTATTTTTAAACTGATAGTATTAATAGTTTAATATTATTAATAATAATAATTTAATCTTAAGAATATCTTAATATCAATACTATTTTGGTAGTAATGTTATTTTAATTTCAAAACTAGCATTATAGTAATAAAATTTTTATGGTTATGTACGCTAACTAATTTTAATTCATACTTAAATTTTCTTTGTAAAAAAATGATAGTATTTAGGTAAGAGGCTTTAAAAGAAACCAAGTCAAATTTAAATTATTATGATATCAAGTTACAATGGGTTTAGAGTAATTCTACAATATCTTAATAATAAAATTTGCACAATCCAATGAGGCTAAGCCTAAGTTGCAAAGAAGACTTTTTTCCTTTCTCTACTAGTGTTAAGAATTACTCTATTTTTATTAACCAAGTAAAGACAAGTAAATCTAAGTTCTTTCTATCTATTTGAAAAAAGTTTAAATTTCTTTCAACCACTATAAGAGAATGAACAAATATAACTTTTTCACTACTTTATAAATTTCATGGAATACAATAGAAGTAAC
Organism: Taxus wallichiana var. yunnanensis; assembly: GCA_018340775.1. NCBI lineage: Eukaryota > Viridiplantae > Streptophyta > Pinopsida > Cupressales > Taxaceae > Taxus > Taxus wallichiana. The sequence goes on along the minus strand of CM031243.1, from coordinate 722,390,772 downwards.
TATTTCTTTCCTTTTTAAAACTACAAATTTCAACCATTCTCACAACCAATTATAACAAGGTTTTCAATAAGTTTTAAAATGAGAACTACTAACTTTCCAATGAGATCTATACATTTTTTTGGGAAATAAATTAACCAAAATGAAGTAAGATATTCCCTTTATAAATTCTTTCCTATTAAGACCAAACAAGCTTTTACAAAAACAAGTCTTTTTTTCCCTTTTCACATACAATACAACTTTAATATAAATAATCAAAACACCTTTTCTTCACAATTATTAATACGATGTCTTCCACTAAAAGTGGGATTTTTTTACAAGAATGAAAGCTAAAATGAAATACAATATTACAAGTCTTAACCCTATGTGGGAATAATAAGGAGGTTTTTTTCACAAGGAAATATTTTTGAGGACACCAACCATTGTCCATGTTTCACATCACCAACAAGAGAGCTCCACCATGATTCATTTGAACATGACAAAAAGGGGGAGAGACAACACTCTCCACGCAACAAAGAATTGCAATGAGGAGGAGAAGCCATCCTTTTCATTGGCCCCAGAGACCCAACCAAATTGCAATGAAAAATATATTCAACTCATGGAAAAAACAAGATTCCACATCACGATACAAGATTTTACAACCATACCAAAATACAAAAAATACAACCACAATCACTAGAAGGAAGCAAATAAAATACACAAGGCTTCAACATGGAAAAGCCAAAGGAGTAAGATCTATGGGAGGTCACTTATTTCTCCCAATGGGAAATGGGTTCCCACCTACAAACCCTCTAATAAACATCGCAAAAAACCCTACACACTCTTATGCCTCCATTAAGAAACTCTTATGCCTCCATGTAGGATACCACATCACTCATCCTCAACTCCACCTCATAGGTCAAATCTCAACCCCAATGTCCCATAAATTGGCGGGTGAGAGGAATGACAAGTTACTTACATACACAATCCAAGCCCACACCCACTAAGGACAAACTTTAATTTCAAAAGGAAAGTAAAATAATATTTTACCTTTTAATCTTACCAAAACACAAAATGGGGTCTATTTTTGACCCCCAACCCATAGGTAGGCTTGATATAGCAATTTAAGAGGTGTAAGACAAGTTTAACTTGTCCCACAAGCCTCCAAAATTGGCCCTTAAGGCCAAATCCGAATTTTCATGAAGGGGTAGCATGTATAACGCTCAAGGTCACAAGCATTCAACTTACCACACGTAAACCAAGAGCCATCAATTTTAATAAATGAATTATTTTGACACATTCTTAATTAATTTAGTAAACTAATTAATTTACTAATCTAGACATAAATCAAGTGATTAACAAAAGGGGAATACATCACTATAATTCACATACTAAAATTAAATAAAGGAAATTAAATGGAAAAATAACACATAACCCCTTGGTCACAACGAGGTGATTCCCCCAAGGACCCCCTAAAAAAATTCAAACACAAACACACACACATAACAAAATACATGTCGCCATGGTGACCCTTGTTGAATTCATCTAGCATTATAATGTGGTTAGTCTCCAATCCCCTCGATGTTTGTTGTGGAAGCATTAAAATATCTAAAATAAATATACAATATAACTCCAAAATCATCTATATATGAATCAAAACATCATATAGGCAAGTAATGATATCGTTTACAATTTCTAACATCTTGATCCTACATTACATCAATATCCATATGATCATAATATTAGTTCAATTGTATAGGTCTACTCAATATGACAAAATATCGCATGTCGATATATATATATATATATATATATATATATATATATATATATATATATATATATATATATATATATATAACCATGTCAACATCATATCAACATTAATATAAAATGTCTCTAATAATTCACACACATCATATATGAATCAAAATCTACAAAAATTATGTATCTCTAACATCATGCTAAATCAAAAGCTACAATAATATCCATAAGTATAGTCGACAATATCAAAATCAATAACAAAATGATGTCGAAGGGAAGTGGGCACTATATAATGGATACCTCCACCCTACATATTCATAGTAACATGACCACCTCCACCTTGTGTTTCATAGTACCATGTATACTTCCTCTAATGTGATTATGGTTTATAGGAGTGGTAGTATTAGGGTTTGCAGGAGCCATGGGAGTGGTAAATAGATTATTCCTAAAGGTTTTTATTATCATATTTATTATAAGCTGTACAATTGTTTCCTATAGTAATTTTTGTAAAATTTATTTTTCTATGTTTACTTTAGCTATTGATATAGATAAGAGTGTTTCTATATGTTTTTCTTATATGAAGTGATTTTTAATATTTAATTTTTTTCTTACTATATTCCTTTAATATTAGTATTAATGTGTTATATTTTTATCTTTCTATATTTGAATTAAATGGGTGCTCATAGTTCAATTATTATTTCAAAAAATACATGAAATATTGTTTCCTACTTCTTTAGAATCTATGGAATGAAAATTTTTGTGGTGTATCTTTATATTCTTAAACTTGCCTTTGGAGATTATTGAGAAGTCGTCTAATTTTTATTTCATCTAAATTTTTAGGTACTCGTTATTATTGTAAGTTGGTTAGCCTAATGTTTAGAATAATAACCAATTCCTTATTTTCAAATCACCTTTACCATGAAAGATAAATTTGTCACATTCACCTTCACATATATTATATAATAAGTACGATTATGATATATTAAACATACAATATCACTCAAAATTCCTATTCTCATGGGAATTTGTAATCAACGACATATTACAACCATACCAAACCATAGAGGGGGATTAAGGCCTAGTAAGACTAGGAAATTTCCTGAGATACTAATATTTAGGGGGCCTTAATTTTTTATCTTTGTTTAGATGACGAATAGATCAAATATTTTACCATAGATGTTACTAGATTTAGTGGCCACCCTTACATACCAATTTGATTCTCTTAGTTAAAAATCTAAATAAATCATAATTATATCAATAATAAGATATTTAACTATCCTTGAAACTTAGTCATGTTCATTTTTTGTTAAATTTAACTCATAAATTTATATTTTAATTATTTGTATTGTTTCAAAGTCTCGTAAGTTGTTTTTTGAGGAGATATCAAGAATGATAAATATCTATAGAAATTGAGAAAAAATAGATTTGATAGATTATAGTTAAGGAGGATTACGATAGACTATATGGAAGAGAATTATATTTGGAATTCAAATAGTGACAACTAAAACTATTTTTTTAATGATATTTTTAATGGATGATAGAGGAATAACATATCACTTAATTGATTATTTGGTTAAGGTTAATTAATTTTTCTTTTATATAAAATTCATTTTTTTATATAGAAGGTGTTTCCTCTAATATTTCCTAGGGAGATCATAATGCTAAATTCGGATCCACATAAATATATTGTAATAAATTAATAACATATCCTATTATATGAAAATTATCCTATTTTTTTGTTTCATTAGTCGAGCATATCTACCATTCGGTAATAATAACAACTTATAACATAAGATACCAATCTATACCCAAATATCTAGTAGTTTACATTTGCTCACTGAAATATGATTTATATGTAAATTAGTCTTAGATTGGTCAAACGTAAAATAGCCTCTAACTTGATAATAACAAGAAGGAAGACTAATGAAAAAAATTCAATAAAATAGGTAGCCAAAAATATATGACACATAGCTTGCATCCACTCGAAACATAAGTAAGAGATTTTTTTTTTTATTTTTATAATTTTAATTTCAAGTTTGTAGATCATAGGCCCTTGTCCTTTTTAATATAAAATACCCCACTTATAATTATAATGCACATGAAATAATTAATAAGAATATCATGCCACCACATGAACTAATTAATTAGACTAACATGTCACCACATGAAGATATTATTTATGATGAAATGCTAAAGTTGGAAGATAGACTCGACTAAGATTTACTCCAATGAAATAAATTCTTTGTGATGAGATGAAATTAGCACAAGATATTTCCATTTCTGGAAACAAAAAAATCATTTGAATATTCTGGAAAATTGTAGCGGAAGAAAGAAAATTCAAAAGTATTTTAAGATATAATGTGAAGAAAATATTCATTCATTTAATCTATAGAGCTAGAAAATGATAGTGATATTCCCACAAAATGTAGATCTATAATATGTATTTGGAAACTATAATACTACACCGTAATGAAACTAAACTTTGATACAAATGATAAAATTATGGAGAAACATATTTGACATTCAAGCAAAATGACAAAAGATAAATAAAGACTTATTAATGGAAAAATGCAAAAGAATGCTCTCTTGTAAGACTTGGAGTTGAGTATCAAAATGAGATGAATGTCTACATAACATCTTTTTGGTAAAGGAGAAAAAATAATTTTCAATTCTAAGAAAATTTATGAATGCCAATGTATAGGTGAAAAATGTGCATTTCTCTACTATATTCCACATTCTTAGAAATGGGAGACCAATTTTAGATTTTTCAGATTATTAGTTTTTTTATACATAATGTGTTTCTTAACACTCCACAATCATATTGGTGGAATATAAGTCGTTAGGAAATATAAAAATGTGTAGCAATAATTAAAAGAGGATGATTGAAAGGAAATGTAAAAAATGTAAAGTGTATTTCATTATCTATTGATGAGGTCACAATAGTTGATAACATACCATGGGTTTGAATTCATATTTATACCTTATTTAACATTTCAAGGTAATCTCATTTTTAGTTTTTCATATGGTTAAAAACTCTAGTGTATATGCAAAATCAAACACCCCTGAATGGTTCGGTTGTTGGTGGGGCATTCGGTGTGATTGCACAAAATGGACCTATTAGAAAGTGTCAAACTATGCAATCGGGAAATCTCTCTCGGATAATGTTTGGATTACTATTCCTAAATCTTGACACCAGACACCAAAATTGTAGAGACAACTAATCTAATCCTACCCTAATGCTTTCAAATTAAATAGGGATACAAGAATTGCATGAAAGTAAATCTACTCTAACTAGAGGTGATGCACAAATAAGGAATGTTTAATATCTTGCAATTCATAGGAATGAAAGATGTACATTTGAAAAGGGTTGTTCAACACCACATGTCAAAAAACCTATTGCAAACCCATTTACCAATAAGCACAATCCATTAATATATTGCAATAAAAATTTAACAATTCACAATAACCTTAATTTTAATGAGAGATAAGATAAGACACAATAAACACAAAAGAGGATGAGAATCATCCACAAATTTGTTTTATTGCTCTAAAAGTTGATACAATGCATTACAAGGGGCCAAATGACATAAAAGTTACATTAAAATGTTCGGTGGGAGGTATGAATCTCTACGAAAATTCCTCACATACAAGAAAGAAGGGAGGGGCAATTACAAAAATCCAACCTTTTGAACCGAGCCCCTCCTTACAATTTATATAAGAAATTTCAGAGAGAGAGAGAGAGAGGGGAGAAATTAAAATTTCCTCCAATACCCATAAAAAAATTGTTTATCTTGTAATGAGTGCCTAAAGATATGCAAAATCACTGCTTGATTAATTATATTGCCTTGTGCAAGAAGGAATTGACTCGATTGCACTGGGTCTAGTATTTAGTTCCTGCAACTTCATCATGACTTTTGTCAAACTTACCTCATTAATGACTTCCACATACAACAACACTTCCCATTGTTCACCATTTTTGAGGTCCAAAATCTCCAAAATCCCAATTTCACTGGTTCCATGCTGTAGACCCTGAAATTAGCTTTCCAAGGACTTGAAATTTTTGAAAAATGGTGGATTATGGAATAAGTTGTCATCATTTTGTAAAGGTTGCTTACATGGCTCCATCCTTCGCCCCCCTCCCATTCCCTGCAATTTGAAGTGTCCATTAGATACTCCTCAAAAATCCTTTCTAACGACTAAAATTTCAATAACTTTTGCAAAACGTTGACCGAGTTATTCATGTTTGAAATCAGGCCATATTTTGGGTTCATCTCCCCCATCGAGCTCCATTTTCCACCTATTGAGCTCTTCATTCAATGTAACCCGGCCTTAACATGTTACCTAGCTTGATGTATGACTCGACATTCAATCTACCACCTACATGCCACCTCTTAAATGGCTTGGTGATCTATGTAAATGGCGGGCTCAATAGGTTTGAATGGATTTCATAGTTGTGACCCCTCCAATTCAGACATGGCAAGCTAAACAGTTACATTTTTTTCAGCAAGCCTTCGAAGACCACCCCCAAATTTGCTTACCAACGACCTGAAATTTCAACCTCGACTCACCACATATCTTCCACTTTGGGCTTTGGGATCTTGTGTTTTAGATTCCTCACTCGTCACTTCAGAGTTGTCAGGCAGTCAAGTTCTGAACTACATGTGCCATTGATCCCAAAGGAGGGTTGACCTCCAAAATGGACCCCCTCGAGCCAATTCAGAGATTGGAATTTTGGGGGTCAGACATTTTACATGATCTAGTTGCCTCATCCCCTTGTGATCGTTCCACACGCTTTGAAGTTGAAAATGATCTTTGGACTCCTCCCAATCTATGCTCATTCCAACAAGCTTTCTCTGTACTTTGTGTTCCATGCTCAACGCTGCTAGCTTAGCCGTGACGAGCTCATCCTTACTGCGCTGGTTTTCTTTCTGCCTCGAACCCCGCCAAAGTCCACAGCTCGCCAAAGCAATCTCTCCATCACATTTTCTCATTTGTTGTCGATCCTGCATGGCCGAGTTGATTCAACTCAGCTCGCTATTGTGTTTTCGTTGATCTCGGGGTCAGACCATTTCTCCGTCCACCTCAAGAAATAGCTCAGACTATGGTCGAGCTCCTTACTTCGTGGCCCCAGCCATCCAACCTACGCCATGCTGAATTTCCACCAATGTTTTGTGCTATCTCGTTCTACCGAGATACTCCGCCATCAAGTATCTCCTTTTCAAGTCACCTTGAACATGACTTCAACTCATTCTTTGATATGTCCCCATGCTTCATTATGATTTACTGGACTGAGTCATCACTTCCTCCTTTCTTGCGACCTATCTCTCGAGATATGAACTTGATGCATCTACCCAAACCCTTTACCTCGACCATCACTTATGTCGCTAAGCTCATCAATGAGCTCCTTCTGTCGCGACCCAACTCGCCAAGGTGAGTGGACTTCTACCTTGACCTGCTTCAATGCCATGAGCTTGGCCTTCTCTTGTGACCCATGTTGCAATATCTCCATGGCTAATTCAGCCTTGTCGATGTCATTGAGCTCTCAAAAGGCTCCCGACCATCAAAATAACTCGACTCACCGAGCTACTCAACGAGTCCCATTTTAAATTGCTCCAACAATGAAAACTTCCTTGCTCACCGAGCTGCTCTATGAGTGGATTGGTGAGCTCTTTCTTATCTCGGTGGCCTCTTAAAGGCTCAATTACAATATTTCAACCTAGAGCTCTACCCTTTTAATTTTTTCATATTTCATCGTATGGAAGGCCTTATGTAGATAAAATGCATGGGTTTTAAGACTCGTCACCTTTACCCTTCAATTTTTTCTTGCTTTGGTTGGCTATGGGCCCATAGTGCCGCATCTCATCATTTTTGAAGTGATCTTAAGGGTCAAAACCTAAAAGAGGAAAATATTCCTCAATTTTTTTCATTCCCAAATTCCTTGAATGATTCCCGATGCCTCAAAACTATTTGTGAAAAATTTTATCCCTCGGGGGTTATGTCTAGTGTCTAGGTCCTTGTTGTCTAATTTGGCATGAGGGGTGAAAATGGATAACAATTTGGTGAATCACGGGGAAATTTACTTGATAGATATTTTGCACTAGTAACCTTGATATGTCCATTCGACACAATACCACAGTTGATTTAATGTAATGAGATCTATACCATGTCGAATGGACATATCAACTATGATACCATTTCGAATGGACATATCAAGGTTAATACTCGGTTGAATTTTCACCTAAAACCGCATGAAAATGGATGACCCTGGACTTGTTCCCCGCTTGAAATTCAACTTATGAGAGAATTTTGAAGTCAAAATTTTGTGAGAGTGGAATATTCTCTTAATCTAAAATTTTCACCTATTCATCTCTCGAAACCCTAATCAATCGAAGATTGTTTAGCATACATAGCATGCTAAAGAGTTTTAAATAAGATGCTCTTTGAGTCAAGGCATCATGGAACTCTATTAAATTTTGATCTTTCTATTTCTTCTAAAAGTTCCAATTGTGACACGCCGTAGAAAGCCATAGCTGATTATTCTCATCATATTTTTCAATTGAAACAAACTGCAAAGCGAGAAAGAGAAATTTGAGGTTGATCTTCTTCATTTATTATGGGAAACCACTAAATGAACTTGGGAAAGGATGCTCCTTCTTCTGATTTTCTTATCCTACGGGAGACTAGAAGTTCACCTATAAATTACGTTGCATGACTCAAAGAATGAAAAACTTATTGAGCTGGTCCTTAATCCTTCTTTTAGTTGCTCTACATTTGTTTCCTTTGGAAATTTGCAACTGTTCCCCACAAGTTTGAACTTTTTGTTTACAACACTTCCTCTTGGGAGGCATACTTAATTGTGCAATGATAAAACTAGGATCAATAAAACTGTCTTTGAGGCACTTAAGAAAATTGAAACCTAAATTACAATAAGACAATGTTCATAAGTACTTGGAGGAATTTAAAAGCCCTAAACTAATATGTACAAGGGTGATAATTTTCCTTTCAGTAGAATTGTTTAAGATAGATTCCATTAACCAAAATCGGAAGTTGCATTCAACTTGGAATGCCCGACCCGGTTTGGCCCGATCTCCATCCCATTTTAGAACTATGTCCCCCTCTTAAAAGGTCCTTGCTTTGGCTTTCTTATCAAATGACCTCTTAACTAAGGCCCGATCCTTCTTGATGTTTTACATTACATGCTATTTTATTTATTTGTACTTGATAGCCCTACATACCTACCTTCCATAGGCTAAAATTTGACAACTCTAGTTTCTTCATGAGCTCCAATCTTTGTGCAACTCAAATGACATGGGTAGAAACGTTTGCTTCTTTCCTATAGACTATCAACACTACTTCTTTCATATAGACTATCTTATATGGAGAATTTCATGTTGACCTCTTTGGTGTTATCTTATCAGCCACAAGGGTGATCCGAGCTTAGTATGCCATGTCCTCTCGATTTTATTCAGATTTATCTTGATCATATTTAGTAAATTATTGTTTGTTAAATTTGATGAGGTGCTCACATAGATCCCATTCCTAATAGCCTATTTTGTGATTTTAGAACCTAAGAAAGCTAGAGCATTGTCCGATATGATAGTGGTTGTGCTGCGAATCTTTTCACTATTCCCTCATAAAAGTCTAGTATGCTAGACTTGTTTGTGTCCTTGAGTTCTATTGCTTGAGTCCACTTTAGGATCCACTTGTGAGCCTATCTCAAATTTGGATTAATGACCCCGATAAATTCCAATACCCATTGGATGAATGGTTGGTCAATCGAGATAGGGTGCGATGGAAGTGTTGATAGCCTCTCCTCACTTGTGAAGAATGCACATGTTTTACACTTCTTGATCGAGGTGTAATAGTCATCGAACCTTTGAACAATGTGGGCAAATAATAACCTATCATCATTATTTTGAGATTTTTACCCATGGATAAAATTACCTCCTACCTAACCATCATGAAAATCATGTAGAATCTATTTAATTTGATTAGTCTCAATGCACCTCAGTAGGAATCCATTTATGTATTTCTTGATGAGACATTGTCAATAAGAACATATGGGATTTCTTGGACACAAAAATATATCCTCCTTGATTTTCTCATTTCTCAAGGGCATAGACCTATTTGTAGGAAATGTATCATGTCTTGAGTCCAACAAGGAGTAGGTACATTATCATTGGCTTTTCCTTGATATCCTATAACACCAAAACAATTTCTTTCTCATCACTTTACTCAACATGGTCACTTTGGAAGCTAGTTGTTCACACAATCCCTTTCCACAAACCAATTTAGTGACCTTGATCTCTATAACATACTCCATCACACGAGTGATCCATCCTACATGGTTCTCATTAAAATCCTTATTAAAGATCATTATTGATCTCTATATCATACTCCATCACATGAGTGATCCATCGACATGTTGTTTGAGACCAAATGCTTGAAATTTTCAATTTCGATGATAGTGAGGACATTCTTATCAATGATGGTGTACCTCATTTCATAGTCCTCTAAGCTTTCTCTGAAGAAGGTGAACAATTTTTAGATCTCTCTTTAGAACATGAAATCGTAGAAAACTCATGATTTATGAGTGTTGGGGTTGAGATATAAAATTACTAATAGCTTCAAAACTTTCATTTCCCTCCATTGTCACTTAAATGCCATGCTCTATTTTAACATCAATGTTATTAGCTTCACAAGAGTGGAAAAAATTAGCACAAACATGTGGACAAAGTTGATCTTCCCCAAGAAGCTTTGGAGAGCCTTCTTATGACTCCACAATAACAATTATTGAATGGATTCAAATCTTTCTAGATTAATTGTCAATCCTTCCTTAGACACGATGTGGCCTAAGATCTTGCCTTTATGAGCTAGGAATATGTATTTTTGGATTTAGAAACACTCTAAACGTTCGCATCTTTGGAACACTTGTATGCGAGGTGGAAGAGACAAATTTCCACATTATTAGAGAAAACATTGATGTCATCTAAGTACACAAGAACTATCTTGTTTATCAACCCTTGAATTCAATGTCCATGGAAATCTAGAATGTGGCTCCTGTGTTTGACAACTCAAATGGCATTTTCCGAAGGCATAGGTTCCCCATTTGATGGTGCATTTTCCTATAGGCACCCCTGGATAAGTTCCCCATCACTCTAAGCATGGTGGTGAAGGTACTATCCGTTTTGAAATGATCATATTCTTTCACCATTATTTGATTATATCGTGAGTATCCATTTAGTAGAGAGAATCATTTTTAACTAAAGCGGTTACACTTACTTGGAAGATTTGCTCCATTAGAAGAGATGGACAGAGTTCTCCATAATCTAGCAAAATACATTCACAACAATATTCCAAGCATACACAATGTAGTGGTCCTCATAATAATAGATGCCCAATTCGAGGAAAGTCCTAAAAGTCTACGATTCGATCTATTACAACCCGATTTCTTTGTTTCTTCGTAAGAGGAATTAAATTGAGTGAAATGATTATATATTACTTGCAAAACTGCTACTGATCGCTACTTTGTTACCCATTTACAACCCAACTTGTGTGTTTAATTGGAAATATGATGCTTTCCTCTATTAAGTTATTTAACTCTTCTGCATGATCAGGCTCAATGTGAGGGTTGACATGATTAGTACCAATTTTTGTGATTTTTTGCAAAATAATAGGCTATTTTGGAGTAACATTCAGATGACGGGAATACTTCAATGGTATACTATGATAACTTCAGATTAAATCCGTTTTTTGGCGTAGAGGACGTCGTGTCCTCATAGCTCCAAGAAAATAAATCTAGAAATTCTTGGAAAAGTTGTATGAAAGCTAATGTTTTCATGCTCACCACTCATTTTGCCAATTTGAAGTGTTTTTCCTTCACCTACTATTGCAAGGAAATACGCTCTAAATCTGTTTTTCTCCTTTGACTTCTTGGAATGTTTGCAGAGGGACCCAAAAAACATGACTTTTTTCTTTCTCTCTGAGAATTTTTTATCAGACTTGGAGGATTGCTTCTTTTGATTGATTAAAGGAATCTAGCGAGAAGATATTAGGTCATTTTCTCCTCCATCATGCACTTCCAAGCACATGAATTCATTGCCATGGAAGGAAGCATTCAGAACAACTACCCTTCATAACAAACTTGTGTGCCGTTGGAATAAGCTTTTGGAAGATAATGAATCTTCCATGTTTTTCAAAGGAGAAGGAAGGGAAAAAGCAAGAAAAGAGGATGTCATCATCCTCTCATGTCATCCATCCCTTCACCTATTGAAATAGGAATATCTGACTTGAATGTTTTCTTTTTCTCTCTAGAATCCATTTTTGGAGCTAAATATCGCATGAATTCCTTGCCATGGAGGGAAGCATTCGAGAGCAGAATCGTACCCTTCATAACAACCCGGTAAGGTTAGGTAAATTCAAAGGAGAAAAGGGAAAGACCATGCCATCCGGGAAATCTACAAGAAGAATCCATTTTGGAGTACTTCACTTCATTAGATGCCCAAGGAGAAGAAGCTAACACTAGTTATGCTCACTTATGAGCATGAGGATGAGCTTCAAAGTACCAAGGATTAGCTACAATACCTTTTCAATCCAAAGATAGAGAAACTAAAAGAATCATTTGTCTTGTATCCATTTGATACCTTGATGATATGGGTAGAATATCGACCTCTTTTCGGTTCTCACTCATTATAAATGCCATGTCTAATCATACACATGGCCACATTTTCTAAGGGAAGTTATTTCTCCTCACTGTGGTAGGTTTTGTTTAACTTTTCTTTTTATAGTTAGTATAGGAGTAGGAGTAGATTTTATTTCAAGTAGCACAATTTCCTTTCATACTCTGCATATCTCACTTGAGATATGTATGATTTTTAGTTTTGTACATAGTGTGTTGTTTTGTTTTGTTGCCCCAAGGTTGTATCACCATGCAATTCTATGTGTGTCTCGAGTGAATATTATAATAGTCCATTTCTAGATAGGTGAAGCTAGGTTGATAATTTTTTCTACCCTCATAAACCTCATCTCTAAGGATTTTTTAATGAAAATTAAGAGTGCGGGTAGTGGGGAAAATTCAGGGTCACCAAATGTAAGCGTCGGGCTTGAGGTTTCAAGAAAAATATCAATACTAGGCTATCAATTAATGAATCCATGCCCAATGGATGCAACAAGGCCACTGATCTCTTCATCTAGTAGGTAGATATCCCCGTGAGTCACCAAATTATTATCCCAATTTCCCCTCGGAAAAAAATGGTTCAAAAACACGACCCCGCATAGAAAATCAAATGGTCATCTTAGTCGTGTGAGCCCACATTTCAAATGCAATAATAAAGGGGTATTTGGGCTAGATAATGGAGAGGCAAGGTCGGAAAATGGAGCCAAATAATAACCGAGGAGAAAACGACATTAAAGGAGATCGAGCACACAAGAGAAAAATGGAGGCTTGGTAATGGTAATGGAAGGATATGTTCACTGAGCCCCTAAATGAGCATGAAGCTTCCATGTGTCCCAAGTCTAAGGACATGTCTCATCGTCCATTGAAAAGTCACAGGTCGATGGATGGTGCCACGTGCCTCATCGGCGTAACTTCATAAATGAGACCCAAGGGATAGTCCTTAAATAAGCGTGAAGATTCCACATGTCCCAGTGTAAGGATGGGTGTCATCAGCCATTGAAAAGTCACAGGCCAATGGAGGGTGCCACATGCCTCATCGATGTAACTCCAAGAATAGAATCCAAAATGGAGACCTCAAATGTGCATGAGCTCACCATTTAGCCAGGGGGTCCAAACGAGGGAAAAGATGGATGTCGAATCAGCTAAGGAAAGTAGGAAGAATAAAAGCCCTACATGTCTCCTCGGTGCTCTTTCAAGAGGTGGACCAAAAGGTGGTCCCAATGAGCGCCAACCATCCACGTGGTCAGGGTCAGAAAATGGTCTCATCGGCCATTGAAAAGTCACAGAGCCATGGGAGGAGCTAAGTTTCTCAATGATGTAATTTTAAGGGCATGACCCAAAAGGTAGGATCTAAAGGGCACTAGCCCACCACGTGGTCAAAGTATTAATAAGGATAGAGCCAACAAAAGCCTCCATGCGTCGACTCGATGCACTTTCAAGGATCAAATATAGAGTGAGTCTCCAAAGGAGCACCAACTCACCACGTGGTCGAACTAAAAAAAGGGGAAAAAGTGGGCTATTGAAAAGTATAAGGATCGGAAGAAGCCTCCACATGTTCTTGGGTAAAACATATGGCCCCACCAAGAAAAAGGGACTTAGCCAAAACACAAAAGAAATAGTAAGGCAAGGCGGTGGAAGGAGCCACTTGTTAGCTCGGCACAACTTCAAAAGCGTGGCCCAAAAGGAAATTCTAAATGAGCACCAACCCTCCACGTGTCTCATGTAAGAAACAATGTCTCCACCAACGGGAAGGACTTAGATAGAATACAAAGAAAATAAAGCAAGCCCTTAGATGACATGACGTGTCTCTTAGGTGTAACTTCAATGCGAAAGGAGGGGGCTAAATCTTCAAAATGGGAGGGGCTTCCACGTGGACTATGAGTGAATAAACTCCAAACCAAAACCTTTAGATAACCATATATTTGGATTGGAAGCTCATAATTTAGTGAGAGAAGAATTATTTGAAAGTTCTGACATCCTCTACGTAATAGAGACCTAAAATTTTAATTTTGGCAAGGTTAGGTGGGTAAATATAGGAAAACATATTTCAATCCATTAATATGTAATCTAATTGCTTCAACTACCGAGATCTGATCCAATTTGCCATCTTTCCTTCTCCAACATGCCAAGCAGACATGCGGATCCAAAATTGACATATTGTAGGAGGATTTATAGGGCATTAAATGTTCTTTGGATTGAGATTTTAGAGTAGAATCCTATTTTTCCTTCTTTCACTCTCACCTCGATGTTTAATATATTGTAAACACTCTAATTTGAGAAGGGGAGATACATTCTGGTGTGGGAAACTCAGTAAAATTTGTTCCTCAAACAAAATTGAGTGAAAACCCTCTCATGGGACTAACAAGTGTATTTGTGCCTATATTTTAACAATGTAATGGACTTTGCATATTCTAAGAGTAATAAAATTATGTTTGTGGTGTTCTTTCAACCCTTGCATTGTTTTTTTTGTCTTCTTGTCCCTCTATTTTGTTGTTGTTTTTCCATGCATGTATGTCCCATTTACAGGTGCAAGATGTTGTGTTTCATGGAGTTTTTGGCATGATTAGGATCTAGTTCTGTTTCACTTACATCGGCCTCCCTCATCTCCTTTTCCCCATGTTTCATCCTCCCTTAGCAGATTCTAGCCTTTTTCCTTTTCGATGTATCACCAATTTAGTATAGGCTCTCTTTCACTCTCTCTTTCTCTCGGTTCCTTGGGATGGTTAGATTAGGATAGATTAGTCTACCTGCACTGGACTAGCTTGTGGGAGGTAGTTTAGGAAACAAGAACCAACCTTTTCTAGAGGTCCAATTCAAGTCCATAGGTCCCACAACTTGAGAGTTGGTCCAATGTTGTGTAATCACACCAAATGCCCCACTCAAACCTCGAGGCCATTCCAATGTTCGGTGATTACGCACTAATAGTTCCTCTATCCCCTACACATTTCATATATTCATTGAGCTAAAGGAAGGAAATAATCCTAACCATAAAAAATAGGGAGATAAGGTAATCCAACCATATCTATGCACCTATATTACGAATAAAATTTTATTTTTCTATTATTTTCTAAATAATAGGGGATATTTGATAACGAAGCCTCAAGAGTGCATTTGTTCTACAAAAAGGTGATCTTTTCTACAACAATCACTCATAGAAGAGTAGTCTAATAAAAATAAAAAGGACTACAAGAAGGAAAGATTGAGTTATTAACAATCATTCACATATGTCTCTATATTTATATTTTTAATTAGATTTCATTGTGTTGAGACATGATGTTTTCCCACTTATAAAAATCATCAAACTACCCATTATTAATTAAAATTTTCAAGTTTCCTTATCTTTTCATTTTCTCATGAAGAGTAATTTGCTATACTTTTATTCATATTACAATTATATTTGCATTTTATTCAATATAAAACATTCATGGATGCTTATGTTAAAAGATACCATACATTTCAATGTTCTTCTCTTTAACTTTTATTCTTTCTACATGTACAATGTGTAGTTAATTCGGCCATTAACATTTTAAAAAAATGCAAAGTGTTGAAGCTTTAGTTTCATGTTTAGATATTTGGGAGCTTCAAAGGCATAGTCACACATAAAAAAATATTTTCATTTTAATATTTGACCACCCAAGTATTAGATGACATATTTTAGGAGATAAATCAAATCCACATACAACAATACAAGGTTTCCCTAGCACACCATTCCAATCGGTGGGAAATATACATCGATTTTTCATTCACTAAAATCTTATAAAGTGGTATTGAGACTTATTCATCTTGATTTTAAAGGAAGACGACCCTCCATGAGTAAGCGAGAGGGAATGAATGGTATTCTAATGTCATGAAGGTCTCACACCCAATGGTTGTCCTTTACTAATTACTTTAAGAGACAGAACGACCCTTAGGATTAACTCTTCACCCATTATTTCTTGTGGTCAAATTTATGTGAATATTCACATTTTTTACTCACAACACCTATAAAAAACACTATCTTTCTCTAGAATTGAAATTGGTTTATTTTGTGAAGGTTGGGATTCATTCATATCCATGGTGAGTAAGGAATGCACCCCCATTTTTAAAGTGAAAATTAAGATAACCATGCACACTTATAATTCAAATGGAGTTATAGTACCCTTCAATGGAATAACCAATTTCCCTATTTCAATTTTTCCCTCTCGTGTACAACTGAGATGACCAAATGACCTATAGGAAACATATTTTTCCTTGGGAAGAGGAATGGTTGACTATAGCTATTTTATCAAGGAAACACATTTTGAGTGCATTATAAGAAATACATGACAACTACATATCAAATTTCATTACAAAATAAATCAATAAAATATTATCCTTCCTATCTATCAATTACTATTAAAAGGGTTATGCAAGATGATAAGTGCACTAACTACATTATGTTTGAAACACATGATTTCTTATTCAAGGTTGAAAAGGGTATAGAATGGTTTCAAAGAACTATCACAATTTATACTATCAATGACCAAAAATATCCTTACATTCTTATGAGAGAAATAATTTTCAAGTTTTAGCTCACAACCATACCAATATAGAAGATTTTGAGGATTCAATATATTTAACTAAATACACTATTCTACACTATAACTAAATTGCAAGGTTACATGTAACAATTCACCATCACATTATTTAACACATGTATACGCAATGAAATGATCTCTTTTTATGTAATAATACAAGTACTATTTCTAAAATATAATACTATTCTAATTCCATGTTGATTGCAAATTTTCAGTAATAAGTATTAAGTTTAAATTCTCATCATCTATTTAATCCTGCTTAGGCTACTTGTAACTGTCGATTTAGTGTAAACATAGTCGGTGAAAATGACGATGGCATAACTTTTCCCTACGGCTGAAATTTTTCACATATATATGATTTTTAATTTAAAAATAAATTCAAACACTTGTATGAAATAGAAGAGAGTAAAAATCATAGAAGCATTTTATTTTAATTATCAAACTAGAGAGAGAAAAAGGGAAGAGAGAGAAATGCCATATTACCCACAAGCTATTTTAACCAAACAAGAAACATAAATGAGTTCTATAGGGTCATGTAATAGTGTTAGTAGACTTTCCAATAGTTATTCGGCTAGGAGAAGGTTCAATGACAATTTTCTAATATTGTAGCAAGTTTAAAGGAATGTCCAATTTATCCCAAATGACCTAGAAACCGAGTTCAAAAAATCATTCTTCTAAAATCAAACTTTCCAAGAGTAAATTTTCCTTTATTCCCTATTTCTAGGGATTCCCTATAAGTTGATGGAACTAGGATCGGACGACTCTAGGGTACATGTGGATGTCACTTGTCTAGAGTTACTCATTGTGATTGTGTTATTTCTTGTCATCCAATGACCGAATGCCTATAAAACCCACTTAAACACAATATTCCAATATTATTTTTAACGAAACTAGAGTTTTAATATGAGTTTACTCTAAAAATACTAGAGGTATGAAGTGAAAACTTTGTTTCTCAATGTGGTGCCAAAATCGTGAGCCAAAATCGAACAAAATTATTAACTCACAATAATTGTCCTACGGGGTCTAGACTAGTGAAGAATATTTGTCAAATGACTATATGAAATAATCTTAGTGATTGATGTGGCATCCAACAACATCATTGAACATGTTTAGGACATAATTTTTGCGTCATTGGATTGGATGGGAATTTTGCGTGTCTAAGAACATTTGTGATTTATTAAAAATTTAAGAGTGCTGAGGATAATAATATCATGATGTCTCAAGTTTAATTTTATTGTATCGTAACCATCGCCCACATTTAAGTAGTTATAGGCCCTATTAATTGATTCCAAGAAATATTACTCCTCAAATTAATTTATTCAATTATGCCACCATAAGGTAAATTAATTTGTTTTGAGCTATAACCCATTTCTGTATATTTATATTGAAGCTATTTTTTCTTCGTATTAATTTCCAACTAAAGAGAAAAGGAAAAACTATCAAAGAAAAAACATGCTAGAGGTAGAGGAAAAACCATGCCCATTATAATTAAAGGTAGGGTACAAGTGGTGCTCAAGAAGGCTTTGAATACATGCGAGCTACTAGTCCACCTCGAGCCCCCTTTTTTATTTCTCTAGTTTACATGCATTGTGTGTTGGCATGGTGTCCTAATAGGTTTTTCATTGATGTAAAACCACATTACTTGACAAAGTGAATGTAATAGGATGATGTCATGATGTTTTTGTGGTGTTAACATAATAGTTCAAATGTCTATTAGTTGTTATGGTGAGATTTAATGAGGTATGTTTGCTTTTGCAAGCCCATACATGTGCCTAGGAGGAAGTAGCTTGATAGTGTGAGATTCTTGGATGATTGGGAAGAAATTTGACATGATGTATATAAATTTTTTAGGGTGTTTGAGAAATCATATCGGTGGTATGGTACATGTACATGTGGATCTCTTGGTTACAAGTGCTCATTGGGAGTAGATATGGCAGCTATGAGGTGTGATTGTGTGGTTTTGAGCTAGATGAGATCATGGAATCATGAATTCAGGTGTATCATGACATATTAGGTATGTTTGGGTCATTTGCGCGAGAAGTTAGTTTATGAGTTATTACATTATTTTAGATAGCCCTAGTTCTTCCGATGAGGATCAAACATGCAAGCATAGGTAATTCTTAGTGAATGGAGAGTTTGAGAAATGGAATTTATATTATGATGATTAAATATGTTATAGGGGTTAGTGATGATGCTCGAGAAATTTTTTTATTTCTCATGTTGTGTATTTTTCCAGATTAAGCGATTTTGTAAGAAAATTTAAGAACAAGTGAAAATCAAGCTTGAATTTGAACTTTTGATGCTTGTTGTGAATTATGTGCTTCACATCGGACCTTTTGGGATTTAGGAATTCTTATAAGTTTAGTTTGGAAGGTTTCAAAAAATAATCACGTTTTTAATCAAGTTTTAATGAACATGCAAAAAAAATAAAAGTTGAAGAGAAGAACATTGGAAATGTATGGTATCTTATAACATAAGCACCTTGAATGTTTTATATTGAATAAAATTCAAATATGATTGTAATACGAATAAAATTATAGGAAATTACTATTGATGAGAAAATGAAAACATAAGGAAACTCAAAAATTGTAATTGATAATGGGTAGCTTGATGATTGTTATAAGTGGGACAACATGGTGTGTCAACACAATGAAATCTAATGAAAAATATAAATATAGATACCTATGTGAATGATTGTTAATAAATCAATCTTTCCTTCTTGTAGTATTTTTATTTGTATTAGAATACTCTTTATGAGTGATTTTGGTAGACAAGGTACCTTTTTGTAGAACAAATGTGCTCATGAGGCTTGGCTACCAAAATCCTCTATTATTTACCAATCAATAGAAAAATAAAATTTTATTAGTAATATAGGTGCATAGTTATGGTTGGATTAACTTATTTCCATATTTTTATGGGTAGGATTATTACCTTCTCTTGAGCGTCAATGAATATATGAAATGTGTAGGGGATAGAGGAACTTTATCGATTAAGGAATCTAACTAATGGGCCTAATTGTGATAGTAATGAAAGATGGGTGTAGATACCTGATATGTGTACCATCCTCGGGAATTGTTATGCCACACTTTTAGAGGGAGTAAATGAGGTAAATTTTGTAAGGTTGTAACAAATATTGGGTTAAAATGACACCTTAAGCATTAAGTGATAGTACTTTCATAGTCCTAAGTAGTGACTAAGCCTCTGTATCAATAGTTTGTGGAATTAAATATCATTTAAAATTTTATACAAACCATGTTTTCACACACCTCGAACAATTGAGACACGTATTTATGTTATTAGATGATTTTTTTTGTTAACTATGGTTTTAGAATGAATTATAATTTTATGTAAAAAAGGTAACATAAACCAAGTTTTCTCTTAGCCCGAGAGGACTTCCTATAAGAATCCTTGTGGCATATAATTGATCCTCTCTTCAACCTTTTCACATGTGTTAGGCTTGTGGGAAGGATATCTTATGGAGGATTTTTTTGGTTTCTTCATGGATTTGTGGAATTTTCCCTACTTAGTGTAGGTGTGGTGTGTATTAGGGTCATGTTAGATGGGCTTATTGAATTGGACCCATCTTTGTGTTGTGAATTTAATTTGAATTTATGATTTGAAATAGGTAAGATTATAAAATTATGGAGTGTAATACATGATAGAACCTAGAGATAATTGAACATATTATGTTGTGTGCTATTGAGAATCATGACAGATGTAATTGTGATTCCATAATGATGTTACTCTTTAACTAATAACATGTGATGCATAAAAAGTATGTGTTATCAATTATTCCCCCAGGAAAAATTGATCAAACACGACCCTACATAGGAGAAAATTAGAAGGGTCTTAAACTCAATCTTGCAAGCTCACAATCGATCCCAAATCAAAGGGCTCTAGAGGAGCAGGGTCGGAAAATGAGGAAAAATATGTTAAAGGAGATCAGAAGCTCGATATGAGAAAATAAGAGAAAAGGCTCAAAGTTTTTGGACTTCACATACGAGTTGAGTCCCCAGTAGCAAGGTCAATAGAAGCCTCCACGAGGCAATGATAGTATTCACTCGAGGCCCAAATCACCCAAGTATAAATGGACTCACAAAAGCCTCCATGTGTCAGCTCGGTATAACCCCAAAGGTAAGACCAAAGGGAAGTTCCCAAACGTGCGCCAACTAACCATGTAGTCAGGGACTAAGAAATGCATCAAGCCTAAATTGGCTAAGTACAATAGGGACAGGGTCAGGAAGCCCTACGTGTCCCTTCGGTGCTCTTTTAGGGGGTGAATCGAGAGTGGGTTCCCAAATGAGCACCAATCCTCCACGTGTCCCGTGTCTAAAAGGGGACACCAACATTTGAAATCTAAGCTTGGGATAGGCTAAAGGAAGCCTCCACACATCGACCAAAGACAACTTTAGAGTTAAAATTTAGAGGTGGTCTCCAAATAAGTGCAACCTCACCACGGAAAAACTTCAAAAAAGGGGGAAAAATTAGCCATTGAATCAACTAAGTAAAGGAGAACTAGCGGAAAGACTAACGTGTTCCATTCGATGCTCTTTCATGTGGGAGAATCCAAAAATAATTCCCAAATGTGCGTTGATATTCCACGCATCTCGGGTTAGGCATAATGTGTCTACGCGATAAGAGGGGCTTAGGTAGAATACAAAAGAAATGGGACAGGCCAAAGGAAGCAACCATGTGTAGTTCGAAAAACTTTAGGAGTGAAACGGAAGTAGTAAAATATTTAGAATATGTAGGTTCCATGTAGATCTCAACGGGTAGACTCCAAATCCAAATTATGTTTGGAAAATGATTTGGCGAATCATAAAGCCCTCAATATTTTTAAATGCTTGGATCTTAAAATATTGTGAGAGCCTGCGTCAGTGCCGAACTTGATCTTTAGATGACCTTGACTATGACTGGAGTAAATATAGGCTACCATTATTGACGTTGTTACATTTCTCACCCACCACCGTAATGAGGTATTTATTTCCCAACAAGAAACGATAATGGAGGCATGGGTTGTGTCATGAGACCCATTAATTTTGTAGGTGGATTTAATGCATCTCTTGGGTGGTTGAACAAGAGTCTATATTTCTTCTACCTCCTTCTCTCATTCTTCCTATATATTGTAAGGAGGTGCATTTTTCAAAGGGTTGGTCATATTTTCCCTCCTTCCCCCTCTCTCTTTCTTCCTTAGGGTGGAATGTGGAGTCTAAGCCTCCTCTCTTGGCTCTGTAATGGAATTTTCTTGCCTCTTTCCCACTAATGATTTACTGTGTGAACTCCTGGAGCAATAAAATATGTTTTGTGATGCATTTTTTCCATCCTTTCTTATTTTATTGTCTCTTCTTTCCTCTCATTGTTGTAGGGTATACTATGCATACTTCGATGTCTATTGCAGGTTTTAGGAGCTGTGTTTAATGGGTTGAAGTGTTTTTATGTGTGAACTTTTTCTTTGTCTATTATGCATCTTGTCCATCCTATCCATTTGCTAACCCCTCTTCACTTCAAGAACCTAAGATTTTGATCAACACCTTCCTTTTCTAGTGTATCACCAGTTTAATGTAGGCTTTGTTCTATGTATTTCTCTCTCTCCCTGGTCTCCTGGAAGGTTAGATTAGGATTAGATATTCTAATTGCATTTGGAGTAGCTTGTGGCAGGTAGTTTAGGAAGAAGAATTCGACTTTCTCAAGAGGACCATCTCAAGTCTGCAAGTCCCACAGCTTGAGAGATGGTCCAATGTTATACATATCACATTGGATGCACTACCCAAATCTGAGGCCATTGGGGGTGTCTTTGCGATTTTCATCAACAATATGATAGTAAAACTTAGGTAAATTGATTTATTATAAGGGAGAATTTTAGTGTTATTTATGTCTAGTGAGTTGTGCTAGTGTCTTTAGTGTTGTATCTCACAAAAAAAAATTGTGTATTTTTAGTTACATTTTGGGTGGTAAAATAGTGGGCATTACGGTTGGTATAGAGAAGATGTTCAAACACTTAAAATCTAAGATTACTTGGTAATGAATCTTTTATACATGTTTATGTGTGTATATCATGAGTGTCATATCAGTTCATGTGGTCATTTTATGTGGAGTCATGGTTGTGTACCCCGATCCACTTTTTATTCTAGGTATGTGGCTTATAGCGAGCATGTCGTATAGTGGTTCCCAAAATTCCTAGTTATAGACTTGTATTGTGATAAAAATTACATGTATTTTCATATCATGGTATATTTATTTCTTAATACATTTATTTTGAAATTTTCACTACGAATGATACTTGGGGACCATTATAAAAGATATCGGTGTTGATTTTTTCCTTTGTGAGTTTTATTCTTCAATGGTTATGATCATTGGATCGGAAATTTTGAGTTAGAGTATTTGATACATGGAAGTATTTTATAGTTGAGAGACTTGATTTCCTTCTTAGAACTTTTTACCTTGATTTTGACCCCTTTCATATCATTTCATATGACATTATGGACATTATGTTGACTCATTTTAGTAAAATAAAATTGTTGTTACTCTAATCTATATTATCCCTATTCTTGTGAATTTAAAAATTTAAAATACTTACCCAATTTCATAGATAACCCTATATTCTCTCTAAACATTGATGGTTAAATAATTAGAATGATATGACTTCTCTTTCAAATCATGAAACTTTCATGATATTCAATCTGGCATCGATGCATTGATCAATTATATTTTACTCTCATATATTCTAAACTCTAATCCTTTTGACAACCCACAAAACCGCCATTAGAGTATTGAACATTACTAATCACACAAATTTATAAATGATAACCTTTTGGAAGAATTTTTTTTTCTCCTATTCAGTGTGAGATTTTTTGGGGTATATTGTTATTGTTGGATATAGATGCAATTATTCAATCCATGTAGATATCTTTTGGGAGATTTGACTCGGACATACACTATGTTAGTTACATTATATTTTTAGTATCATGATTATATGTTATGATGTGCACTGATGTTTTGGTACACATAATGGAAGCCATCAAGGGCCACATGGTGAATGTGATGTGAATATTCATGTTTATTTTATTTGAAATTTGAAATTTTCACAAAATCAACAAATTATATAATTGATTTATTGATGAGCTTTGAGAATATTTTTTATTTTTCCTTTCTTGTAAGATTTTTTAAGTTTGAATGTGGATACTTGGCCAATTTATTTTTTTGATGAGATTTCCTAGTTTTATTTATTTCTAGAACTCAAAGCTTATGGTTTTAGGCCACTTGGCTAAATTTTTGTCAAGGATTTGATACATGGATTTACGATGCCTATTAGTGATTTGGTTCTATCTTGTTCATATTATGTTCTCTTTTCATATGGGGGTACACCTAAGGTGTCATGATTGTATGCATGGGGATGCAAGACATGCCCTTGGTTTTGAGGTGATGAGGTTGTATGTATTTAGGACCATGGAGTGACTTGACCCACTTTGATCATGGACACTTAGTTCTCGTTTGGTGGAGTGACACTAGTGATATTTTATTCTCATTTGGTGGAGAGATATACTTGATAGTGAGTCCTCTTTGGTTGAGAGACTCCTACGATTTCCTCTATCCTCTTTGGTTGAGTGACCCTCATGATACTATGTTCTCTTTAATGGATTCAATTTCATGTTTTATAGTATGGATCAATGGATTGGATTCTATGCTATGTAGTATGGATCAATAGATTATCCTTTATTCTTTCTAGTATTTATCGATTGGATTGGGAAGTGATTTATGTCTCTCCTTATTTTATATGATGGTATTCTTCACCGTTGAGATGGATATGGTAATCAATTTAGGATTTATGGATTATGTTTGAGATGGTTCACTCTTTTTAGTTATGGTTTAATAGAGGGTAGTGTAATTTTTGGTATACAGAGAATACACCTATAGACATACATATGGGATCCATGATATTTTTCTTGGTTCTATTTGATCCTTCGAGGAGAGAGGTGGAGATACTTGAATGTTAAAGATATGTTTTAAAATATTACTATAATTGGATTCAATGGGAACTTTATCTAGAGAGGTTTGTTACTTGGGTCTAGGGGACTCCACTACATTTGTGTTTTTAGTTATTCCTTACTATGGAGATGATCTTTATCATACCTAGTTTTTTTGTGTTATGTTTGCGATGTTATAAATAAGATTTTATGGATTACATGTTATACGATTGTGTTTGGGATGGTCTATTATGTTTCTTCCTTATTATGAGGGTGTTTTCTTGGTTAGAAAAATGGTGGTGTTCTAATGGTAATGTGTTTGTGTCATTGTACACTTATGGCCAATTAATTTTCTCATCGACATTGGTATGATGAATGTTATGTGTATACGATTCTTTCTTGTGGATACATTTTGTTCTTGGGATAAAAATATTTTTGTGTTATGGTCATGAAAATGTGTAATTTTGATAAATGATAAAATGATCTAGGTTATGATTTTAGGTCTTAGAGGACGTCATGTTGTATTGAATTGTTGAAAACCATGTAAAAATAGTGAATTTACTTGTTAAAAAAAATAATTAGTGAGATGAAATAAGTAAACAATGAAAATGCTTATGAAACATCAAACGAACAAACTTTATCTCATGAGAAACTAATAATTAGAAATACATGTATGATAAAACACTATCAAACAAGTTTTTATATGATTACAAAATTTATTTTAAATCTATTAAGGTAAGGGGAACTACCACTCTTTAAAAAAACATAGTCAATTGAGGAAAATTACAAATATTTTGTTCCTTTTTGATCACATTTTAGCGATAGTGTATTGGAACTAAATGACATTATCATTGTTGACTTTTTCTTTTATTTTATCCTTCCAACTTATCTTGGTGTTGTGTAACATATAAGATGATTTTATTATAAGGGCTTGAGAGATGTAATTCCCATCCGATTTTAATCCTTGAGTCATTTAGTGATAGATTGAATAAAATAAAATTTTAAAAATGATTCCTCGAGCTTGGAAAAAAGTTAAAGGGATGTGTGAAAGTGGGGGAAAATATTATTTAAATGTTTAATTTTTTTTTATATTGGTTGGGAGCCTTTTTTCAGGAAATATGTTATACTTTCTTCCCTACCTTGTATGCATCCTCCTAGACAAATTCATTACTGGAGCTTAGAGATCATGTAACAGATTTAACACGTAGAAATGGAAGGTCTAATCCATATTTAAAAAAATTCCTAGCGTCCCACTTGCATGTATCCAAATTGGGGGATTTGAGTGGCATATGGTTATCTACTAGGTAAACAATTGTTTTCAGATGTTTGGTTTTGCGTGTGCTTTAGAGGGAATCTATGAAAGTGTGGGAAGTTGATAGCACACATGAACTATCTGGAAAAATTCACCTAAAAAATGAATGTGTTTAAAACTTTACACATGCACGTCCGTTGTATGTAGGTTTCAAATGAGGTATTGGTTGTTTTTTAGATCCATGTCAGATCTTTTCAGTTGTTTTTTTCATTGATGAAGTGGGTGGGAGTCCATTAGGATATGCACAAGTGGGTATATTCATAAGGTATTGATACTATAAAATTTATCATCCAATACCATTTAAACTAGCACTAGGTGTGTGGATTATTTTTACTAGTGAAATGTCAAATTTTTCTACCTTTTTCAACATCTAATGGACCTCTATCAAAGTGAAAGGGAAAAAGTAGATTTTCAAGTGTAGTAAGTGCAACAAGTTGGGGGCTAAAAATCAGACAAAAATTTGTTTTTAGGCCATTTTGTCCATAATGCTCTCATGTTATGGCTCATTCGTGCTATAATGTGATAGGGTAAAATTGAGCTTACATTTTGACTATCATAAAACACATTCAAAAACTTGAGAGCATGTTACATTGTAAAAGCAAAAAATATATAAATGAGAGGAAAACACAAGTGAGGAATAACATGAACATGTTTTGATAGTGTTTTTGCATCAACACCCCATGGTACCTTAAATTGATGATGGAAGCAATCTCAAAAGGTCGTTTATTGTTTATTATAGTTTTTATTTATTAATCTTATTTTTTGGATAGTTTTTATTTTTTATTTATTTTGATTTCCAGATGTTTCTATACCTTCAATTCAAACCCCCATTCACCCATAGAACAAGATGAAGAAGAAAACATCTTTGAGACACCCTATTTAATAGAAGCATACATCCTCCTAACACCCAAAAAATATTTTGGGTGAGATTGAAAACAAAAAAGTACAAATTGAGTGTTTAATAGATTCCTTAAGAAACCCTAATCCCATAAATCCACATCGTCTAAACCTAACTACACCATTATGATCATATTATATAATATTGATAATATGGTTAGACTAATAAACACATAGGAGGGTTTTAAAACTAACTATCATAATTTTCATGTAGACAAGTTGTCTTATGATGTATTAAAGAAGAAAAAAACACAAACAAAAATTTTGTGCATTGTTTACTAATCTTAAAACTAATGCACCATTACGACTAGATTCGCAAAATATTTCCAATCCATTGGTGTAATCATGACGGGATATAATTTTTCTTTGGATAGATGGTGGATGGATTTTGACCAACCACCTTGTAAAAATTATGAGGTGCCACAATATTTCTTGAGGAAACTCTATTATGAGTTTTTCATCAAAGAAATACCTAACTATTTTGACATTTGATATTTCCTAGGAAAAGGGCTTTGCATAGGATATAGTAGGTACACAATGTTTGTAGAATTGGTAAGGAAGACCCATGTCTAACCCATCTATTCATCATGTTTCAGTCCCTTATGCTGTAAAGGAGATAGTGGAGGTTTAGATTCTTGATTTTATCAAGTCATTGACACATCCATTACTTCAGCATGGTCCTTGTCTCTCACGGGGTTATGAGGTTGGTCTTGTTGACAATTTTTGCACTCGTGCAAAAATGGGAAACTCAAAAACTTCATTACGATGGATGGCATTTGTGAATTGAACCTTAGATAGGGGAGATTATTTCATTTTAATATTTGTTCCGATTGGATTAATTAATGAACATTTAATTTGGAGCTATGTGTTTTGTTACAAAATGTAAAAATCACATAGTCTATGATTTCATGTTTTCTTCAAGAAAAGAACACAAAGGCCCTAAAGGACATATGTGTTATCTTGATAAAGAAATAAAATTCATAATAGATGAAGTGTTAAGTTTTCTAAAACAATCAAAGTAGAGGAGCAGATTACAATCTCTCAAAGTTCATTAGTAAGGTTACATGTATTTAAAAGTTCTTTCCTTCATGATTAAATACATTAAACTATGTTATTGAGTTGTTTAATTCATTATACATTCCATATACAAATCTAAAATGTAGAAGGAAATACACAACCTCAGTTTCAAAATTTAATGTTTTATTCATAAGGAATTTTAAATGTTTCCCACACAAGTCGTGGGATGTAACTCAAGTAAACATCATAACTACTGAAATATAAGGTGCATGTGCATTGAAAAAAAAAGAAAAAGAATATGAAGTAATACATCATTGCCTTAATTTATTTTTTCCTCTTGCTCCATCTCTACTCCATGTTTTCTCCATCTTCATCCTTACTATTAAACATTGCACTGTACCTAAAAAACAAACATAAAGGAGACTGTCAGTCATGAGCTCAAGATTAAATCATGTTCTTGTATTGTCTATCTTCATGCAAATGAATCTCCTGATATCAGGAGGTATGATTACCAAAAAGATAAATGCATAGCAGAAAAATAAAAATATTCTACATCAGTACATATGATTCTCACAATCATTTCAAAGAGAAAAGATAAAGAGAAAAACTATGGAACATAAGAGAGGCCAAAAGCCTAATGTTTTCTAACTAGTTTTTCTAAATGTGTAAGTACATGTAAGAAGAAAGAAATAAACACTAACTATTTAGTGTTGTAGTTTCTAACAAATGGAATGAGATAAAATTGCAGCTGAAACAAAATGAAAAAGGAAATATGAGAAAATTTTGACAGGGATTTGACATGTAAAATAGACATTTTACATCTTTGATCATGCTATTTCACAAATAATACATTCTTTGATGTTGTGCAAAAGATAAACTACTGTTCAAAACAAAAAGTATGAAAGAAAGGAGAGAATACATTGTATAGTCAAAGCTACAGATTCAAATAAATATAGGTTACTTCATGATAAAGAACAACTTCATTTACAGTACAACTAAGGAAGAAAAATTTAATTCATGATGAAGAGATACAATACACAATGCAACAAACTCAATGTATAACTACAAGATCAACTTTAGATAATCATGACATCACAAGGAACAAAATTCCATAGTCTCAAGAAAAGGGTTCCAAACCACTTCATACTTTGAAACATTCAGATCAGAAGGTTCCACATTCTATAAAGATAAATCAAATTAATGAAATCATTTCAAGATAATCAAGTACAACAAGTACAAAATTGAATCAAGAAGCTCAATACTTAGAAAAATTCATCAAACATCAATGACTTATACATTCATGAAAATGTTACAAAAGAAGTGAAGAAATGAAGATAGAGCTTTGTAATTCGGAATAGATGGAGTTGCAAAATAGAAATGACAATAAAGTCTTATTTTAATATGAAAAAAAAATTAATTTTCAGATTTTTTTTTCGAAGGTAACTTGTTCCTGTTCATATAGCAATATTTTGGATCTACTACAGGATGTAAGAGGAGTACAAAATAAAATCAAAGATGTTAGTAAATTGCTACCAACTAAAAAAATTTATGAATATGTAAGATGCAATTAATGCAAAGGAAAAGTAACAACTACAGTGATGTAATACTGTCATCAAAGACAACTGCCTCAAGTTACATAATTAAGTAGAGTTTATTAAAGGCTATTAACAAGATTCTTGTGAACATATCTTGGTATGGTTGAATTAGAGATAATTGATCCATATTTTCAGAAATAGAAATCTTGCAAAAGAGGACACTTTCTTAAAAAAATGTAAGATAGAATCTATACATCTAGCTAGAAAAATATTAAACTAATGAAAATGATAACCACACGAGGAGTTTTCCTTACTACTAAGCATAGGAAGCACATATCTTATCAAGAGATTTTAATATAGTCAGGTTCCCAAAAGAAAGCCATCTTCAGAAGATTGCAATATATGTGGTGGTCCAAACTTTTCAAAGAAGAATGATTCAAAATTACATAGATATATTTGTTTCCTCTACAGTAAAGGCCCATGTTTCCAACAGAAAATGGTATAAGCATATGAATACAAATTCTACAAACATTAGAATGTAGGCTTCAAGTATCATCTGAAGCTCTATCCATAGTAAATTGTAAGAAACAATTAATCCACTATACAAGTTAGTCACATTTCAAAAGTCAAATGTTACAAAAAGTTTTAAGTCACCAATACAGGGGTTCATATTCAGAAATACAATTTCCAGCATCAAGCCAAGTCATCAAAGAAATTCAGAGTTCATTACAGTATGTAATATTTTGGCAAGAAAATTATAGATTTTGACATTTGCTATGAGAATATGGAATGCTCCAGTATACAAGATTCTATATAATCATAAAAATGTAAGGAAATGGGTAGAATCATATCTTACATGGCCAAATAATTAGTATAAATAAGACCCCAAATCTAGGTATCTCGAGCAAGGTGCCACTTCAAATTTCTTTAAAAAGCATCAAATTATTACAGTCTAAAATGAATCAGAGCTCAAACAACTCTCAACAATAATGTCTAAAACCTGAACAAAAGGATACAAAAATAAATTCAAAGCTTAGGAACCTTGTAAATGATGTCCAAGTTACACCCAGATGAAGTTTTTAGATCGAGCTCTTATAGAAGAAACAAGCCAACCCATATCTTAAAGTTAATGCAAGAATTTTAGTTAAAGTAGACTGTGCAGCTCAGAGCTTTATAACACTAGGGATGTCAGTCAATAATGATAAAATTATCAAAACCTTAGTTCATAAAAGGGGTGCATTACACCAGGAGGAATAATAGAGAAGAAACTGAGCATAATGACAAAAACTAAAGTAGATGTTGTACATTTTTAGCAAACGAGTCTTCAATCAAGAATAAAAATCCCAATATAGGAATTTTTAGATATTTCTAGTTTATAACTTCAAATGCCCAAGGTTGGCTATACGAATAAGAAGCACAAAATACGAAACCCACATTTCAGTTAGCTTTTCAAGTATAAACAAAATTAGTGGATTTTTCAGAAGAAACACGAGACTCAATCTGTCAAAATCTTCAAAGTCATAAAATAATGGAGTTTGAAATGAGAAGAGGCTAAGCATATATAATACTGATGATATAAAACTCAAAAGATTTAGAGAACTAAACCAAAAAGAAAACCATGTAATGTTCCAACATTTTCAATAACAGTGAAGGCAAAAGATAAAGGAAATCATTTACTCAGTAAAAATGATGACTTTATAACCAAGAATAATCCATGCATGCTCGTGACTGAGCTAAATGTCAAGTTTAGAAGGCACAGATGAGCTCCTCAGGGATAAAATAGAACCTCTATAGTGGGGAAATATTTTATCAAAAATTCCATGGAAAGATCATTCATTTAGATCCTTTGCAATAGGCTAACCAACGTTGTAGAACTAGTAGAGGCAAAAAAATACAGAGTTTAAAGCTCTAAAAAATGAAACAATGGCTTCCTAGAAAAATTTTTCCATGGCTTTGCCACTCAGAATGAGCAAGAGAATTTACCAAATGATGAAATCGGTAATATTTTTCAAACCCAACTTCCACAAAGTTAGAGGTGAGTCAAAGAACCAACAGCTTGAGAGTTCCAAGGACAGATCGAACAATCAAAATACAAATTATCATTCTAACCAGGGTTCTAATCATCAATGATTTAGAGGATAAGATTACATGAGATCAAAACCACATAGAAATTCCAAGATCATTTAAAGCCCAAAATTAATGCAAATTCAGATGCTCAAAGATCGAGGATGCGAGATCAACAATGGCATAAGACCAATGGCCATAAACCATTCACCAGGTTCAAAGCAAAGGTAAACCCTAACCACAACCGAGTTAGCCTCGAAAGGAGAACCACCGACAAAGCTCAAGGGGTGAGTCACCATGGGAAAGGGGCCAGCCCATATCATTAAAAGAATCATTGCATTGACCTTGGTTAAGGTCCTAAACATATGCCAAAATACTATAATACTGACAACAATTACTATGTAATGATAATAAAAAGGTGGCTGAGTATATAGTATAGCAATGTTTCAAAAATGACCCCTTATTTATTTTAAATCATAATAATATGCCAAGTCAACAAAGGAGGTCAAATCCAGAATGAAGACAAGTGTTCACATCATAGGTGGTCCCCACAGTGGGAGTTTTAGAAAGCAGACAATAGCATTATGTGCACAAGTGCAATTCTTCATGTGACCACAAGAAGACAAGCAGAGGTCAACATCAAAGTATAAGGAGCCCTTTTTGGAGGCCTATTACCTTATTTTCCACAAAAATAAGAGTATTATTGCACATGTGCTCACAATGGTCCCCACAATGGGTGATGTGGAATTGATTAAAATTTTTCTAAGTGTAAGAGACAAGGCATTATTTTTACTTGTAGGGAGATTATTTTGCATATGCATCCAAGGGGTAGTTTAAAATGTTATTTTTGCAAATTGCAAGTGGATCAAGTTGCAGATGTCACATCATCAACTAGAAAACTTTTTTTGCATGTATTAGAGAGGACTTGCTCATAAAGAAAGCTTAATTTTAGCTAAGTTACTCATTCAACTTTTTAAAAATAGAACAATCAATTACAGTTTAACTTAGTTGTATTTTTGTAACCAAGGGATATTAATTCCTAAATGTATTATCATGTTTATTATATTTTTATTTAATAAATAAAGGATGAATAATTTTCTATAGTACAATTGTGTACATTTAGCAAATCAAGGGATGAAGGGACTATATTTGTGACATTAGGAATCAAGGAGAGGGACTTTGATTTTGAACTAGATTTTGCGCTTTTTCCCTTTGAATGAGAATTATATTCTATCTTTCCAATAATTTGTAGTCTTGTGTATGTCTTATTAATCCTTGTGAATGTCAAATTCATGGTTAATCATCCTACCTTGTTGCAAATTTAGTTATTTCTACATGATATTAGTGTGCATGTGTATCTTAACAATATTGTTGTGAAATTTTCCTCAATACATCAAGTTTTTACCTTAATATTCTGATGAAAACTAATGGTTTGTGTGTCTAGAATTCAATCTCATATCAATTATGCATGAACTTAGTCAAATACCTCAAACAAGTTTTTTGTATAACCCTATTTTTGAATTCAATTATAGTAATCTTTTTACCCTCAAACCGCAGAAAATTAGTTTAGGACACATAAAAAAGGAACAAGCCTCGATACGAGAGACTCATCTTAAAATAGGTCTACCCACAAACATGAGGTGTTTCATCAGTATCTACAAAAAGAGAGATCTAGAGAAAGCTTAGAAAATCTACATTCATCTCTCTACATGGTGCACTTTTGAGAGATAATATGTCCTTTAGGTATAAAACATCATATACCATAGAGTGTCATGCTTGTGGGAGTATATGAACCTATGTGGTTAACGTGAAGATCACAACCTATCGATATAGCTCCACAACCTCATGAGATATCTCCACAACTTGTGAGGTAGCTCCACAACCTAGTTAGGATGCTCCATAGGCCGAGAAGGCTATTCGATTGGAGGAGGCACATTGTGATTATATGTTGGAGAATATCATCATCACGATGTTCCATTAGATTGACATTTGGTATTGAACAACAGGTAATTTTACATAAATTAGTTGCAATTTAATATATATTTTTTATACAAAATATTATAATTAACAATGATAATCAATTGTGAATGAAAATTAATGATTCATGTGTGTTTTTATAAAATTACAAGGTCAAACTAATTATTCTCTTGATTATCATCTCCAGTCCTTGAATGGGGTGCTTAGGGTAGTGAGGGGGCACCCATGGGCACCCCAGTCCAGTGATTTTAGGTAGCCCTGGTCCCCATAAAATTTGGTTCTAATTTATCTATTTGAGCTAGATCTTTTTAATTTTCCTGTTCTTACCCTAGGTAATAGTTGACATATAGGGTCATTAGTGTCAAAATTTGAACAAGAATATTTCTATATAAACATAGCATACTCACTACATTAGGGGGTGAATTATCATCTATAAAGGGATAATTAGGTACTAATGCAAGGGATTGCATTTAGGCATATTCTAAATTTGCATCACACAAGCATAAGGGGGAAGGGTTGTATTCTTTTTATTCCATCCAACATTTGCATTATTACATCTATTTATTTCCCATTATTTTTTTTGTCATTGGGGCTATGCAATCCGTAGGCACAAAATTACACACAAATTAGTACATAGAGCTATATTGGGTCTAGAATGTAGTTCAACACTTAGTTGTAACTCAACAATTGTGGTATCTAAGGTAAGTATGACCTATTAATATATATTTTTAGGAATTTGATGCTTTGAATAGGGTTTCGTAGGTATATCTTCACATCACATTCATGGTTACATAAGAAAAGATATTGTGACAACCATACAACAAAGATAAATACATTGTGAATATCTTGTAATGCTTCCAGGTTCATATATTAAGATTTTCTCGGATACCAAGGTGCCAAGAATATAGACCAGGGCACCCATAGGTGCCCTAGTACTCTCCCACGTGCCTCAATCCCACCATGTCTCCAACTATTGCACTTATTAGGGAACTTTTTCATATTCTCTCCCATCCACACATCAACTGTTCAAGCCTAGCATACTATGAGGTAATTTATATTTAGGTTAGTATCTTATCCATTCTATTTCATTTATTTTACTTCATTCAAATATAAAAATAAAATATTTAGCATATTATTTCATGTTATATTGGCCATTTCAAGATTGTTGCTACATAGATTTACTTAGAATATATATTCCAAACAAAACCATTATTTTAGTTAATAATCTTACATGTGAATCATGTTTTCTAAAATAATGTAGCATAACCCTCGTTACTATGAAGGATTCAAGATCTTGTTTAGTGAGAAATGGATCCTCCGAAAATAATAAATTGGGCCCTTATTCCGTTGCTTAACCTCTAGTACTTCATGATCTTTAACTAATTGTTCATGAATTTCGTGGACATGTAAATTTGATTTTCAAAAGTAGGGGAAGGATTTAGCCCTTGGCTTAGTTTTCAAAGGTTTAAATGGTGGGGAGGTGATTTTTTCCTTGTAGAGGAGATGGAGATTCGGGAGGGATGACGAAAAAAATGAAGGTGAGATGAGAGGGAAGAATATGGAGAAGGGAAATCTTCAATGGGAGTAGTCAGAGAGCTAGGATCATGAAAATCTGGTTGAGATGGTGTAGGTTGGGAAAAGTAAAAGGGGGGCTATGAGATGGTAGTATAGGATTGCCCCATTGATAGTTTTTCCTAACACTATATTGGTGACCCTCAATTAACTCAACCCATTATCCAACTTGGGGCATCATCTCAACAATTAAATATAGCTTTACTAATCGAGGGCTAAACAAGTTTAGCATAAGGCTAACCCATGGAAAAGGGACCCTAAAACCAATCTTGTATGCCTTTATCGACATATAGCTCGACTGCACCATTTTAGCCTCCATTATTTGAACTTTCTTATGGAAATCAACCTCATCGATGAAATTTCCACCATCACCTACATAACCTTGTTCTTGAAAAACATTTTGGTTAATATGATAACAATATGGATAAGTGAGGGTTGAATCATATGCATATTCTTTATGATAGGGATAATAAAATTGATTAGTCAAATGATTTTGGAAACAAGGAAGTGGAGGGTAATGATACTACTCCTAAAAATGACTTTGCGATGATTTAATGAAGTCATGATTGCACAACTTCATGAATAAAAGGAAAATGACTTGATGAAAGGAAAGGGAATGGTCGGTGATCAAT
Organism: Taxus wallichiana var. yunnanensis; assembly: GCA_018340775.1. NCBI lineage: Eukaryota > Viridiplantae > Streptophyta > Pinopsida > Cupressales > Taxaceae > Taxus > Taxus wallichiana. Next base: position 722,354,831 of record CM031243.1, on the reverse strand, counting down.
AAAATGGGTTGATTGGCTTAGTTGAATTGTCATATATGATTAGAAATTCCTCAAAACACTAAAATATAACCAAGAGCACATCAAAATTGATGAAATGAAATATAATGTTTTCAATATGGTCCCATCGTGTATGCTTGAACTATTATTACCAAACAATAACACCCTCTAATTTGCATGTATGTATTGATGAGAAATTGTTGTTTTTGGGTAACATAGGATTGTCTCTCAAGTTTTGAGAACCTAATACATGAGATAAACCTCTATAGAAGGCTAGTGGCACTACCTATTCCTAATGATAAACTACTCCTAAGGAAGGAAATTAAGCTATCTAATCCTACTCTATCAATCCAAGGGACAGGGAGAGACGAATGTGCATGAAAATGGGAAAAGTCCTAAGATAAAGAGAGGTGATAGCACATAGAAGAGGGGTGGAGATACTCTAATGAGGGAAAAGGGAGAGGGAAAATGAACAAGAGAGATGCCAAACAGAGGAGACGTAAACCAAATATTTCATTTACCGGCTATTCTCCATGAAAAAAACAAGATGAACCTACAAATGAGAAATAAATGCACAAAATAAAACAAAAGAATGGAGAGGTAAAGAAATACAACAAAATATAAGGTGGGGTTGATAGAAACACCACCAAACAAATACTTTATTACTTTAAAAATATGTTGAGACTATTACATGTGAAGAAGAAGGCACAAGAACACTTGTTATCTAATTTTTCTCCTTGGGAAAAATTGGTCAAACATGACCTTGCATAGAGAAACAAAGAGGTTGGTTTAGTCATGTGAGCGCACATTCGATCCTAGAAATAAATTTGTGGGAGGTCTCGGTGATGGAGGAGCATGGACGAAAAATGATCCCAAACAAGAAAAATTGAAATGGCACCGCTTGTTCAAGGCCGTGAAGTGGATAAGTATAAGAGAATGAGCGGAAGCCCCCATGTGTCTCAATGACGCACCTTCAAGGGTTGAATCCAAAGTAGGGTCTCTAAATGAGCACAATATCTCCATGTGTTCATAGTTAAAAAAGTTAGAAGCAGTCATTGAATTGGCTAAGTATAAAAGAGTCGGTGAAGCCTCCACGTGCCTCATCGACACAATTTCAAATATAAAATCCAGAGGTAGTCCCAAAACAAGCGTAGGCTCTCCACATGTCCATGGCCTAAGAAATTTAAATCGATTGTTCAAAATTATTAAAGGAATAGTAGAAGGAGCAATGTGTCATCTCGGCGTAACTCCGAAGGTCAAGTCCAAATCGGGTCTCCAGGTTGAGCGCGCGGACCTCCATGTGTCTAGAGACAAACATAGTGTCTTAACCAAAAGGAGGGGAAAGTGCCAAGTGTTAGCTCGGTGAAATTTCAGAGGTAAGGTCCAAAAGTGAAGTCCCCAAATGAGTGCCATTCCTCCACATTGTTAAGGTCCAAGAAAGGCGGAATCGACCTTTGAAAAGTGAAGAAAAAAAACATAGCTAGTAGAATCCTCCATGTCTCTCTTCAAAGACATCTTCAAAGGAAAAATCTAGAGGTAGGTCCCAAATGAGCATGAACCCTCCACATGTCTAGGGTTAGATGTAGTGCTCCATTAAAAGAAGGGACTTCCCCCAAAACTAAAGAAATAAATTCAGCTTGTAGAGCCTTGCAAAGTGTCCAATGGCACAACTTCAGGAGTGAAAATAGGGCGTTGAAACCTTGAGACATGTGAGGTTGTGATGTGCATCCTACATGGATAGACTCTTTTAAATATTGTGAAATCATGTTAAATGCCTAACCCTAACTTTCAGATGGCTATACATTTTTATTAGGATCTCGGATTTGTGTAAGAGAGGACTTTTTGGAAAGCTCTCAACCTCCTCTACGAAACTACAATTTAATTATGAGGGGCTAAGTTGGTTGAAATTAATAAATATAGTCTTCCATTTTTGACGTTATCAGGATTCTCACCTACCACCATAATGAAGAATGAGATTCCTTTCTTGCCCAACAAGGAAAATTAATAAAGACACAAGTTGTGTCACAAAACCCATCAATTTTATAGGTGAATTCAATGCATTATCTTGGGTGGTTGGAGTAGATTTTAGATTCTTCCCTCCTTTTCTCTCTCATTCTTCCTATATATTATAAGGAGGTGCCATTTTATAAAGGTTGGACAATTTTCTTTGCACTCTCCCTTCTTCTCTATCATGTAGGGGAGTTTGTGGAGATTTCAAGCCTCCATTTAGATTGTAAAACAAAAAAATTTGGCCATCAGAGCAATGTATCAACTTTGGAGCAATAATGCATATCCGTGGATGATTTTCACCCATCTCTTGTTTTCATCGCCTCCTTCCTAATCTCTCATTATAGTCTTGGTTATCTATGCATGGTATTTGTATTGTGTTTTTATGGTCTATGTTTATTACAAAGCAGGAATTCATCATTCCTTTGGTGCATCACCCTTGTTAGTTTAGGCTTTATTTCTTGCATCTTATTAACCCATTCTCCTTGGCAAGTTAGAGTAGGTTTTAGAGTAGAGCCTTTTCAATATGAACATTTGCACTAAACAGAGGAATAGAACCGAACTTCATCCGAGGATCTCTCTCGATTCACAAAGTCCCACACTTTGAGAGATATGCTCTATGTTATACAATCACATTGAGATTATCAACCCATCAAGTTACATACATTCAGGGGTGTTGTGATTTCACATCAATAGTTTTGGCATGCCAGTGGGACAAGAAGTCTTAATTTTTATTTCGAAAGATTAATGTACACTTGTTGTAAGTTCCCAACTAGTAAGAAGCTCGAAATTGCACATCCGATGACTCCAGGATAGGTAGAGTTCACTAGTTTTAGTAGTCCAAGTTTTTAATTTCATGAGAAGAATACAAACAAGATCAAGAACTAGAGAGGAGGGACTATTTTTCTATCTATATTTATCCCTAGATAGAGAAAAAGGGGAAGAAGATATCAAAGGTCTCCATATCCACTAGGAAGAACCTTGTCAACACCTCCACTTGGTAGGCCTTTTGTTCAATCAACTAGAGTCCTCTGACCAATTAGGATGGCACAACCCAACCCCTACATCAACTTTCATTGGCAGTAGCCCACCGACTCTTGATGCATAAAATCTCGTTCCAGTTCTGCTACAACATCAAGAGCATTCCATATTTTATTGGAGAGAACCAGATGACTCTGATTGATCACATCTAGGATATTTCAAATGTTTGTGTAATTCATGAGATTACTCAAATGGACATATCCATCAAGTTGTTGGCATCCTCCTTTAAGGGTAAAGCTTTGTAGTGGTTCAAAATTTTAACCGTGGGATCTATCCAGAATTGGGACCATTTATGCAGACAACTATCGTGGTCAATTTAAAGAAAAGGGGGATAATCTATTCTTGTTGGAGTAGTTGACAATAAGCAAGAGGGCTCCTAATGAGCATTTGACCGAATTCAACTTCAGATTCCAATGAATGAGGGATAAGATTCTGTTGGCCATGAGACCCGATAAAAGAAGGTGCTTTCCTATACTTAAAGCTTTAAATTTTGATATTCCATGATGATTCAATCCATGGGAGGAAGAAATTTATCTACATCCAATAACATTGATATTAGAGATGAAAAATTGTTTAGTTAAGGTTGGTAAACTTGCACCTAGGCCACCTATGCCTCTATATACAGAACTTGGAGCTCTACAACTAGTCAAACACTAGAGTTGAATCCCATTCCGCACCTAGAATCAAAGCAATAGTGAAGCTTCTACTTCTTCAAGCACTTAAAAAGAACTACAAGAGGTTATGAAGAAGCTACAAAACTTAGGAAATGAACTAGTGACTATCAAGAGACAACAAGCCCAAAGTTCTAGACCATATCAATCTCCAAATCAGTATCACGGTAGACCCCCATACTATAAAATATAATACAACCTCATTAGGATGGAAATCAAAATTAGATCCAAGGATAACCTCAAGCCGTCAAGCCATTCCAACCATAGGATCCAAATGTAGCTTTAACATAAAAATCCTTCGGTTCAACACAAAACAACATGGCGGAGAGGAGTACGATTGGTGTTACCCCTACGAATCTACCTCACAATCAATTAATGTGTTTCAATGGTGGAGTAAACTAGGCCTTGATGGTACAGACCACTACTGTATCCCAAGAACCAAGTCAAGAGGGAAGTCAACAACATGAAACTCAGCCAGATGCACCTCTAATGGAAACCACATTGGTCAATAGGCACACAAAATACTTCTATGGATTTAATCAAGCACCCTTTAGGGTGTAATTTATCAAGACACATGGTCAAAGAAGAGAAATATTGAGGAGGGAAAACTATCTAATCCAACCATTCTCAGCCCATTTCTACACAAAAAGGAGTAAGTAGACCAAATTCAACCCCAAATGTACAAGATCATCCCAGACACCCTCTCGCAAAAACACATGTTCTGTTCAAGCTCTTGAGAAGGTTATGCTGTAAGGTAAGGGAAAAAAAGGATAATTCATCCCCCTTCAAAATTATCGATCAAATGAATAAAACACATGTGAACATTTCCATGTGGGATTCATTGGCTATCCTAGGACAAAGAGACCTATTGCAAGCTGCTATGGAAAATTGGTCAGCATCAAGTCAGCCACCCAATCAACAAGAAAAAGTGCTCACCAACGCATCTCATCAAGAAGGAACCCATGGAGGTGACCAAGGTAAGAATTTGAAGCCCCCTCCATTCTATATCTCATTAATCATAGGAGATAAGTTGGTACATAATTGCATGATTTATTCGGGAGCAAGTAGCTCAGTCATGCCAAAGAAAATAGTAGATCAATTGGGTCTAAAGTATGACCCTAGTCTTGAGATGAGTAGTGCAACCTGGATTGGACATCAATAGGAATAGTTGGTGTCATCAAGGCTTTAATCCTAACACTACATGTTTGTCCAAATGTCACATTCTTGCAATATGTTTGTAATTGACCTCCCACCACTCTTTGCACTATGTTTTTCAAGGGACTTCACCACCAAAATTGGTGGTTATCTATATGTAGATTGGTCACACATGCCTTTTAGGATGAGGTATGGAATAAGGCTATAATCAGTTAAAACCGATTCAAAATTTCACATTGAGCTTCATGTGCCAAGTCCTATCAATGTTAATTGGTTAGCCTTTAACCAAGAAGAGTGTTTAAATGATTTAGAAATAGGTACTAACGTTGAGGGTATCCCTAATTTGACCCTTGATGAGTGGGTAAACAAGAGACATGCTTTTGACCCTTACAAAGAAATGGAAGAATCTGAGTTGGGAGTCTATTATTTGCATGAAGAGAGTCAACCTCTTCCTAGCATCACCAAGCCAGACCACAAGGATGATAATGAAGTGTGGAAATTATTTTTTGATGGCTCGAGGAGTAGACAAGGCGTAGGAGGAGGAGCTATGCTCATTTCACCATAAGGTATGAAATACTACTCATCTTTCCATTTCCAGTTTGCTTTCTCAAACAACATAGCTGAGTATGAAGCCTTAATCCATGGATTACATTGGGTGAGAAAGAGAGGCATTAAAAACTTACAGTCTTTGGTGATAGTGAGTTCATTGTGAATCAAGTCAAAGGGTAACACACTGCAAAGAATGACCTACTCAAGAGATCTACAAAAATATGGAAATGGACCTAATTGAAGATTTTGAAGCTTTTAACGTTGTGTCCATACCCGGGAAGGAGAATGAAGCTGTAGATAGAATATTAGTAGTTGGACAAACATTTGATGTGGTTGACAATATCAATAGAGATAAAACACAACCAAATATCCATGTGATTGTAAGGCTAGAAGTTCTAGAGAATAACACAAGATGGCAAGTGTTTGAAAACATTCAATAGATCGTCAATTTCTTGCAAGAAGAAGTTGAATTCTTGGCTAGGAATCAAGATAAATTGGAGTAACAATATGGGGGTAAAGTAGTGCATTTGTGGACTAACAAGCTTCGTAGAGATGTTTTCTCGACACTATATTCAATATTAAATCCTAATGACTAGTTTTTCATAAAGATAAGGAAAACATTAAGGTCAAGGGAGATGATTCAGAACCTATTTTTGTTGGGGAAGGAAAACACTCAAAATTGGTAAGGTGGCCACTGAACAAGAGAGATATGAGTTTGCACAATGTTTCCAAGAGTTTCCAGATGTCTTCACTTGGAGCTATGAGGACATGTGAGGATTCAATCTAAATTTGGCACAACATATAATAGAGATGGATCTAGATGTTGAGCCCATCAAGTTAGAAGCAAAGGCTAGTCAACCCACATATCGAGCCTCTTATGAAGAGAGAACTGAACAGATGACAGAGGAAAGCATTATATTTCCAATCAAACATTCAAGTTGGGTTACAAAATTGGTGCCGGTCAGAAAGAGGAATAGAGAAATTAGGTTGTGTGTGGACTTGAGACTTGAAGCAGGCATCTCTCAAAGACCACTACCCACTCCCTTCAATGGAATGAATCCTACAAGTAGTAGTAGGTTTGGAAAAATATCTCATCAGATAATGGTGAAATAAGATGATATTCAAGATATAATCAGTGGGGCATAATTCCTAAAAGATGATTTGGATTGTCAATGACATCACTTGGGAAATGGACAAGCCATTCAAGGAGATGATAAATAAAATAGTACTAATATATCTTGATGATATCACTGTGTTCTCAAAAAATGTAGTAGATCACCTCTTCCATCTGAGACATGTATTTCAAAGATGTAGGAGATTTGGGGTATCATTTAATCCCAAAAAATGCATATACATGGCTCATGAAGGCAAATATTAGGCCATATTGTGTCTAAGGAAGGATTGATGATTTTCTTAGAAAGAGTTGAAGAAATTCAAACATTGCCATTGCAAGCCATAAGAAGGCTCTTGAGATTTCTAGAAAGGATCAATTTTGTTCATAGGTTTGTGCCAAATTTTTCCACTCTTGTGAAGCCATTAACATTGATGTTGAATAAAGCATGGAATTTAGGTGGAAAAATGAGGGAAAATAAAGTTTTGAAGCCATTAAAGAGGCTATATCCCAAGCTCGTAACTCTCTTAAATTCATACTTCTCAAGGACTTCATGCTCTATGCCTTTAGTAGTGGGGACACTATTTTTGCAATCCTAGTGCAATGAAACAGAGAGGGATATGAACAACCATTTCCTTCTTTGAAAGAGTTTGGAGGACTATGAAGTGAGATAGTCCTTTATTGAGAAGCATGTCCTTACAGTGATCAAGAGTTTAAAGAAATTCAAGCACCTTGTCTCAAACAAAAAAATCAGTTGTTGGTCTCTCATGCGGTAGACAAGGACTTCCTTTTGAACAAATATCTAAATGAGAAACATGCATGATGGATCACTTGAGTCATAGAATATGAAATTAAGATTAAAGTCACCAAGAGGATCCGTTGAAAGGGACTATGTGAAAAATAGGTTCAATTCAAAAAGTTGAATTAGGTGATGGAAAGGAAGTTTTTTTAGTACTACAAGATGGTTAAGAACAAGCAAGTAATGATTCCCAATTCCTTGTTGGACTCAAAATATGATACACTTCCTACAAACAAGCCTATGTCCTCTAGAAGTGAGCAAATTAAAGAGGAGATACTTCAAATTACAATTCATTCCATATGTGCTTGTTGATGGTATTTTGTTCAAAAGGGACATCAATGGTGTTCTACTAAGATGCATCGGAATAGGTCAAATCGAGAAGGTGTTATAGGAGTTTCAAGATGGAAAATCTAGAGGTAATTTTTCCCCATGGGTAACAACTCTTAAGATAATGAAGGATGGATATTATTGTCCCATGGTGTTCAAAGTGATCGCTACATGTGGATCAAAAATTGCAAAAAATGTGCATTCTTCACAGACAAAGAAAGACTAACAAAGCACTTCCATTGCACCCAATTTGAGTTGGTGGGCCATTTATGCAATGGGGATTGGAATTCATTGGGGTCATCAATCAAAATCAATCCAAGGCCACAAATGGATATTCTCACGAAACATACTATTTCACCAAGTGGACCAAAGTGGTAACACTCATTGCAGCAAATGAGTATAGCATACTAGAATTTTATGAAGGGATAGTGACTAGGTTTGGGGTACTAGCCACTATCATATCAGATAATGCATTGGCATTCCTAGGTTCCAAGATCACAAAATGGGCTATCAAGAATGGGATCTACTTGAGCACCTCTTCAAATTATTACCCGCAATGTTATGGTCAGGCAGAGTCCATAAATAAGAATTTACTAAGGATCATCAGGACAAATCTAGATGAAAATGAAAGGGTGTGGCATACCTAGCACAAATTAGCATTGTGGGCTAATAAAATCATACCAAAGAGGTCTACATGTGATTCCCCTTACAAGATAGTCTATGGGAAAGAGGCGGTGTTGCCTATATGATTAGAACTTCACGTCTTAGAGCTCATGAAATAGTTGGAGTTTTCTGAGTTTGAACCAATGTAGGCTAGGTATGCAGAGCTGGTGGAATTAGAAGAAATTATGGAATATGTAATTCAAACAATGGAAAAGATCAAGCCTTAGTTAAAATATGGTTTAATAAGAAAGCAAAAATAAGGACCTTTCGGGAAGGGAACCTAGTCCTGAAGTGCGATGCAGATCCAAAGCTAGGAAGGTATTCTAAATTTGATGCTTTATTTGGAGTGGACCCTATATGGTTAAAGGATGAAAATAGAAATGCCTTCCAATTGTATACATTGATGGATAGGATAATTTGATTTAAGTTAATGGAATCTTCTCAAACATTGTTACTAAAAGGAAGTTTCACCCTTTTAAATATTAGTATTTGATTTTTACTCCTCTAAGTACGTATGCACATTGTCTTACTTGTGAGTGTATGTTTCAATATCCCTAATGTTTTGGCACAAGCTTTTTTGCTCCAAGTTTGTATCATTGTGCATTTAGTGTGCCTCTAAGTTAATGTGTGCCTACAATCCATTTCAAGAAGAAGATGAATGCTCCAGTCAAGAAATTTTCTACTCTTAAATCTCACCTTGAGAGTTTTCTTATAGAAATTGAGAGTAGCTTAAGGGCACACAGTTAACAAGTATAGGGCTCGAGGACAAGAGGTTTGAGGACAAGTACCAAGCTATCTCATTCACGACTCCATGCCCAATGGATACTTCAAGGAAACTGATCTGTTCACCTAGTAGGCAGGTGATCCCACGAGTCACCAAATTGTTATCCAATTTTTCCCTCGGGAAAAATTGATCAAACATGACCTTGCATAGGAGAATTAGAGAGGCTTGTTCAATCATGTGAGATCACATTTGATCCCAGAAATGAAGTTTGTGGGTGGGCTCGGTGATGGAGGAGCAAGGTCGAAAAAATAAATCCAAATAAGAAAAATGGAGAAGGCAAGTGTTTTTTCTAAAGGCCTTGAATTAGCTAAGTATAAGAGAATGAGTGAAATCCCCACGTGTCTCAATGGTGCACCTTCAAGGGTTAAATCCAACACATGGTCTCCAAATGAGCATAGGATCACCATGTGGTCATATGCGGAAAAGGCAGGAACCGACCATTGAATAGGCTAAGTATAAAAGAGTGAGTGGAAGCATCCACGTGCCTTATCAATGAAATTTCAAAGATAAAAACTGGAGGTAGTCCCTAAACAAGCACACACTTTCTCCACATTTCCATGGCCCGAGAAAGTTGAATTAATTATTGAAAAGTATCAAAGACCGGAGGAAGGATCCACGTGTCAAGTTGGTGTAACTACGAAGGTCAAGTCCAAAGTACGGGTCTCGGATGAGCCAACCCTCACATGTGTCTCAATGTAGGCATAATGTATTTGCAAAAAAAATGAGGGGACTTAAGTGAAAATCAAAGGAAATAGAGCAAGCCCACGAGAAGGTGCCAAGTGTCAACTTGGTGCTACTTTAGAGATAAGGTCTAAAAGGTGGTCCCCAAATGAGCACAAGCACTCCACATTGTCATGGTGTGAGAAAGGTGGAACCGATTGTTGAAAATTTGAAGAAAAACAATAGAGGCGGTGGGAACCTCAAGTGTCTCTTTAGTGCATCTTCAAAGGAAAAATCTAGAGGTAGGTCTGAAATGAGCACGAAGCCTCCACATGTCTAGGGTTAGATGTAGTGCTCCACAAAAAGAATGAATGGACTTCCCTACAAAAAAAATAAATTAAAGCCATCCCATGGATGACATGGGCAAGTATCCAATCAATGCATAACTTTAGGAGTGAAAATAGGGGCTTAAACTTTGAGATGCGTGAGGCTACCACATTTTGAGATCCTCCATGGATAGACTCTTTTAAATATTGTGAGCCCATGTTCAAAACCCCGACCTTGAATTTTCATCTGCTTGGGTGGTTGGATGGCCATAACATTTGAATGGGAGCTCGGATTTGTGTGAGAGAGGAATTTTTAGAAATCTCTCAACCTCTTTCCTACACTACCTAACTATGATTTAATTGGAGGAGGGGCTAAGTTAGTTGAAATTAATAAATGTAGTCCTCCATTTTCAAGGCTATCGTAGTGCTTCTCACCTACCACCATAATGAAGATTGAGCTTCCTTTCTTTCCTAACAAGGAACATTAATGAAGACACAGAAAAAAAGAAAATTTGTGTCACAGAACCCATCGATTTTTAGGTGAATTTAACGCATCTACTTGGGTGGTTGGGTAGGTGAATTCAATGCATCTTCTTAGGTGGTTGGAGTAGGTGAATTCAATGCATCCTCTTGGGTGGCGGGGAGTATGATTGTGGATTGTTCTCTCCTTTCTCTCTTATTCTTCCTATATATTGTAAGGAGGGGCCATTTTCTAAAGTTTAGACACTCTTTCAAAATTTTGCCCACCCTACCTTCTTCTATGTCCTCACAAAAGTGAATTTGTGGAGTTTTCAAGCCTCCCATTTAGATTGTAATAAAATTTTTGCCTTTTGGCCATTGTAAGAGCATGTCATCATTCTTTCTCTGTATCAACTCTAGAGGAATAATGCATATCTATGGATGATTTTCTATAAATTGAAGTTTTGTCTTATGTTCATCAAAATTGCTTTGTGAAGCTAGTGTGTTGCGAGCCCTAGTCTTTATCTTTCATTACAATCTTGGATGTATCTTCCTGCTGTGTTTTATCTCTTTTATCTTTCTACAAGAATATTGTGCATGGTAGTTATATTGTGATTTTTTATGTTGCATTTCTGTGTTTATTACAAAGGAGGTGTTCATCATTCCTTTGAGTTCATCACCCTCCTTGTTAGTTTAGGATTTATTTTATGCATCTCTCTTAACCCTTGGAATTTTAGGTTGTCCTGTGGTAAGTTAGAGTAGGTTTTAGAGTACATCCTCTGATGCTTAGAGTGATCAAATATGAACATGTGCACGAGGTTATTGAATATAGGAACAAGAACCTTTTTAGTTTAGAATTTATTTCTTGCATCTCCTTAACCTTCATCCAGAGAGCTCTCTTGATATGAACGTGTGCTGAATAGAGGAAAGTCCCACACCTTGAGAGATGCTCCACGTTACACAATCACACTAAGAGTCTCAACCCATCGAGTTGTATACATTTAGAGGACCTGTGATTTCACATCAACAACACTTTCTAAGCCCAAATGAAGGTATATAACTGAAATATTCTTCGAAATAATTTTGACAAAGTTTCTTTTCATTTTAGAATATATCCCCATAAAATGACATATATTTACAACAATATATAGAATATCGAGAGAACGAGAAAAGAGAAAACTCTTATTTACCCTTCAAACCACCAATAAGATGCATCTAATTTCTAAAAAGAGGCATGGGTACCCTTACAATACCATTTTCCCATGATTCTTTCCTTGTGGGAGGAGAAATGGGCACCATACCTCACTAAACTTGGTTGTTGAGATACTTAGAACTACATTCTTTGATTCGGATATTTTTTCTTCTTTTCACCCACCTACCCTTACCTACAAAAATATTTTTATTTCTAGTATGTATATGATAAAGAGATCTCTCCTACGGTATAATTTTTTTCAAATTAGGATCACTTGGGTTAAAGTTATGCCCATGCAGATCTAGGGGGTCAAGGAGGAACACGATTTCCAAATGCTTTGCTATAGTCCACATTAATTCCCCTCTTTTCTATTTCATGTGGATCATGTTTTTGGGGAAATAATGAACACTTACTTTTGTTCCTTTTAGCTCTGCATTATCCAAAAGGGTCATGGTTTATGTTTTGATCAGCATATCATCTCCCAAATAGATCTTAGAACCTGTTCCACCCTACTTGTTTGTTCCTACACTCATGGTTTCCTCATAATTTACTCTATCCACAATGTTCCCCACCATTTATTTTTCATATTTCTACCCTTTTGGAGTACCTTCGATCCCCAAGAACTTTTATGCTTGAAATTTTTCCCCATATAATACTTGGTTCCCGTGAAACCAAGTTCACCTATAAAACACCTCCTTTACCTCATTCTTCACCCCGAACATTTCCAAGGGGAAATCATGACCCGATTGAAATTTTCCATCATTCCTTGTCTCATTTGTAATCCTACAACACTCTTCATCCATTTAATTTCAGGTACAATACCTCCACAAGGAACTTGTGATAAGGAGGAACCGTTCCACATGGGTTCCAAATATCTCGCATTACACTGGCTCTTTCCCTGCATATAGAAATCCCATGTAGAGAACAATTGACCCTCGAGGGAACTGGTTCCATAGTTCCATCTTACCACCCACATTTTTGCAATACACTACACTTCTATAAATTCCTCTATATTAATAGACTCTTGTGGGGAACTAGTTGTTTGATAACTAGTTGCATTTGGGCCTAAAAACCCGTAATACAATGCAAAAGGCCATTTTTTAAATTTTTTCGGGTTTTTGGCTAATTATGGCACTAATGAACTATACGAGGGGAGAAAAATACTTAAAGCATTGAATTTCTCCATTTTTATTAGCATCTTTACACTTATCCAACTCCAAATAATCACTATAAGTTATCAAAATACCTATAAGGTGGAATTTAGGAAAACATCAACCATAATACAAAAATTGTATATTTGTTGGGTATCCTAAATTCATGAAGGTATATAGAATTTTGAACCCCACCATTCATCATATTTATATCAAGAGAAGTAAAAGTTTAATGAGTCATCTTTACTTCCACTCCTCCACCCGCTAAGGTCCTTCTTCCCCTCTCGAATTTGATTAAAAATATTTTAAATATGAACTTATTGAGCCTCCACTCTTGATCCTCCTAATCCTCCCACTCCTCCCACTATAAAATCCACCTAATGTGACAATAGTGATGATGATAAATAATTTCCTTCTCAATCGAGTTAATGTTTGATATATTCTAATCCTGACTCTCCTCCTAGTCCTTATTGGGATAGGAATACCTTGTAGAGTGTTGGAGATTGGATAGGATATCCTTTAGATAAGAGGAAAACTCATTCATATTTCATTGGACCCCACAACATCTACTCCTCCACTCGCAAGTATGACCCTCGGTCTTTTCGAGAGGCTACTAGAATTCCTAAGTGGGATTCTATATGGATAAAGAGTATTCCTCTCTCATGAAGAACAATAATCTGGATCTCATCCATTTTCCTTAGGGAATAAAAATAATTTAGTGAAAGTGGGTATATTGAAACAAGTATGGTGCTGATGGTAATTTTGAAAATTATAAATCATGATTCGTAGGTAAGGTTTTCTCCTAGGTGGTTTGGGTTGACTATTAAAATACCTTTTCCCTTATTGCAAATATGAATTCTATTCGATTGACCCTACCCATAACTATCACTAATAGATGGCAAGTCCATCAAATGAACATTAAGAGTTCTTTCCTTCATGGGGACATAGAGGAAGAAATATATATGGAACAACCTATGAGTTATGTCCAATATTCCTCCCTCCTTTGCAAACTTAATAAGTATCTCTACCACCTTAATCAAGCCCCTTGGGCTTGGTTTTCCAAGATGGACTCCTTTTTCTTACATTAAGGTTCATTGGGTGTCACTCTAACCTAAATGTTCACATTTTGGGGCAAGATGAGTCCATGTTTATCTTCATTATGTATTTCAATGAATTGTTGATTATAGTAGATATTTCTTGATCATTTATTTATTGAAGACTACTTTAGCTAATAAATTCTCCATGATTGAATTAGGTGTGCTTCACTACTTCCTTGGGATACAAATTACCCAATATGAGTATGGAATCATTAATTATCAACCCAACTATGCCTTTTAATTACTATCCATGTTTAACATGTTTGATTGTAAGACATCTCCAACTAGATGGTGAAAGTAAAAATGTGAGAATGAGGATCATGTGGGATAATGTGCACATCAACCAAGTTGTACTTGAATGAAAACATGACAAAGTTTCATGAGGTAGAAAACATTCAACCATGAAATTTGCATGCAAAGAAAAGGTCTCACTCATATGCTCATAGATCTGAATAAAATGGGTATAAATAGGGGTGTTGTGTAACCCCTAAGGCATGATAATCATACCTCCTTAAGTAAAGAAGAGGTTACATTCCTGAAATAAAAAGTAAATCCTTTATGACATACTAACACACACTAATGCATATGATAGAATATGTCCTACCCACCTATGAAACCTAATACCTATGAACTCATCTAAGTGAGATGAATCACCACATGATGTGGAAAATGACATACAACAACACCCCCCTTCATCATAACTTAGGATAAGGTAGAAATTTAGAAATGAGAGATGGGTTCTAACAACTAATCCTTATGATGCACCTCATGAACAACAAGGATCTCAAATATTAGAAGAAAACCTAGTGGTAAAAACATCCAACATAAGATATATGGAATACTCCCTTGACAATCTAAGAAAGATGTGTCAAATAATCCCAAAAACTATAGGCACGATAAGGTACCCATGCACAAACTACAATATCTCTTGATGAAGAAGAAGAAAACAAAGGAATGAGATAATATGAACCACAAAATAGGTGTGATTCCATAACTAGATATAAACTCTCTAACTCTAGGAAGTCTCCAAGAAGAGTGTCAATGATGTGGTCCACATCCTGTAGACTGAAGAAGATTCAACCACGTCGAACAATGTTCCTATCCTTGGGAAGGACAAAATATGAGTACTAGAAATCGACCCACTTTACAAAGGAAATCAAATGTAGTAGTATGAAGAAATTTTAATCTGGTCCACTAGAATGTGACATAAGTCTAGCAAATGAGTGCACAATAACCTAAGGTAATGCCACGAATGTAGAACTGTGAGAGTGTAAGAGAGGAAAATCCACCAAGAGGATGCCCAAGTGAAGTGAGGTCAAGGTAGCAACATCCACAATAGTAGAAAGATGATCTATGAGCAAGGGTGGATTAATGATGGTATCTAAAAAATTGAAGTGATAAGAGTCCCATAAGGGGCTCTCCTAAAAAAGAGTTGAATTACTCCTTTGAAACACTGTAAAAATGATGAAGGTCTAGAAGATACTTTTCCCACGAGGGGGCTCGAAAAATAGAAGAGCAATGTCTAACAGGTATGAATCATAAATGCATGAAGAACGAGGAGTTAAAGGTCCTCAAACACAGGAATTGGAAAGGAGGTTGGGAACAAGACCACACAATTTATTATGGGAAGGGAGGAGTATAACCATTCTTTGGAAGGTGGCCAAGAGAAGGAGGAGAGGATTCCTCAATAGTACTCTCATCATCAGAACTAGAAGAATAAATCTTCATCATCAAAGATGAGAATAAGAAAGTCTATGTTAGCAGAATTGTCATCACTTGAAGAGGAAGAGGAGACACTTGTATCAATAGGAAAAGTATCAGCAAGAGTATCTAAAGGGTCTCCAAATATGAACTGAAGAATGCTTCAAATATTACAAGAAAAATATGTGTGTGCCACATGAAGGTGGAGAGGCCTAGAAATATATGTCAACAAATGACCAATGACCATGTTGCAAGTGTCAATCTATTCTTCAAGTTGATTAGGATCACTAGGGGTAGGTACTCATCCATACAAGTAGAGATAAAGGTCATGTGAGTGAGAAAACATTCCATTCTCAAATGCCATAGTGCATAGTTATCCCTACCAAGAAGAATAGCAGAGGATATAATAAAAAACGGTCCTGTGAAGTGTAGGACTGAAAAAGTAATATTTTTGAAAAAGAAGTAAAAATAAAAAAATAAGGGTCCGATAATAGACACAAGGTTGTAAGACTTTAGAATCAAATGAGAATATATTTTCATGCAATACAACACCTAAGAACAATGATAAATGCCTGTATTTGTGGCATTTTATAAGTAGTGCATTTATTACAATAAGGTGTGTTCACGTAACATGGTACGAGTTGACTACACATCTTGAAGTAGGTGATGAATCACGTAAGAGTGGAAGCCATAATAAGTCTTAGTCAAAAAGTAGAGGAAAAACACATGAACAAGAACAAAAGGGCGTAACATGAATAAGTGGACAACACATTGTCTAGTGTGAGTGGAAGTATCCCACATTGCAGAAGGGGCTTTGTTTCTACAAGGTTGTGGTGGACGTGCTCACTTTTACCCAAGTGAAGAAGAGAACTACAATAATGATGAGCAAAAAATATGGTTGGAAAAATCCCAATAACCCTACAATGGAGCTAAAAATAGTACCTCCCATTAATGATAAAGATTTCAATTGATTTTACCTTACTCGAGTTTATTCTAATTTTAAAAAGGGAAAAATGTTTAAAAAATCATAAAAGGGGTTAAGGAGGTACTTCAGATTTAAGGGGAGACACCTTATCTTAGAAATCTATTTTTGAGGTGGTTGGAGGGGGCTGAGTTAATCGGTGAGATGGGAGGTAAGCTCGAGGGGCATGGCAAGATAGTAGAGGAACCAAGCTATTTGGCTAAGCTGTGAAGTTGGGCCAAGTTAGGGCATGCATGAGATGGAGGGGAGACCATGTTGACAAGTGCGCTAACACACGTTAGAGTGGCTGCCAAATTCAAATGGTGAGTTTTGGGGGATATGCGAGGAAAATCCCCATGTGTTGGCGTCGATGAGTCGAGATGGGTCCAATGCACGATGATCCATTGAATGAGTTTTCGGTGATCAAATGATTAGGGATAACCTTCATGTAATGAGAAAAGGCAAGCACAAAAATTTGTTGACACGGTGGAAGAATAAAAAAATAGATTGGGAGCTTAGTGCGGGACATGGTAGGTAGGGCTAAGAAAACATCATACTTTGAGCACATGTAAAAATGTAGGGTAAATGATAAAACCAAGATTTGAAGGAAACATGTGAATAGGTGAAGTAAGACACTCGATCCAGATGTGAACAAGGACTCAAGCTTGTGTGTGGATGTGCAAGCACCATAGAGTTAGAAATCATCATAGTGAGTGGGCAACATAGTGTAGGAGATCGAAAAGAGGATAGGTATGTAAGCTTAAGCAAGTAGGGTACTTAAAGGAACATATCGTCAAGGAAATACAAGAAGGGAGACAAGTTGCATTACCAAACAATGCTGGGTTTATAGGTGTTGGGTTTTAAAATGGAACTTTAATGAAACCACAATCAAGGGACAACAAGTTCCTCCTCTTTAATGGGAGAGGTTACCATACAAAAGCAAGAAGCAAATCTTATATTCAAATTTATAACTTTCATGTTAAGGTTGACTCGACATCTTGAAATGATTTTTACCAAAATAGCTTATCAATACAAATGAATGGAAGAACTGAAGAAAGGAAAGAGTAGAATATAACAGTACTTTTAGGAAATATAGATAGCAGAGTATAACCTTATATGTACTGAGAAAAGGTGATACAAAATAGAATCATTCTCATTCACAGCATAAGATATCATTCCATAGACACAAATTTATAGAAATCATATCAATAAGAACACAAATTTTCTTATTACAGAAGATAAATGATCCACAAATTTTAGGCAAGCAAGAAGAGACAATAGATAAGATAGAGAGAAAGGGGAAATTCTTCTGTATTGATTGCTTTTGATTCTATTTACACTTCAAAAGTATTAGAGTCCAAAATTTGTAATGAGACAAGCTCTTACATTTATAGATGAAGAAAAAATAGGAGAAGAAGAGAAGGAAGAAAATATGATTTGGAAGCTCAACCACTAACCATCAATGCCCCTACAAATCCGCCTACAATCTATCAAATTTGGTTCTGCATGTCTTTGGCGTGCTAAAGAAGGAAGGATGGAAGATTAGATCAAATTTGATCTAGTTGAAGTAGTTTGATCACATATTAATGGCATGAAATATTTTTCCATATTTTCACCCAAATCAAGATATCTAGTTGGTTCTCCATGTCTGTTTGGTGTGTTGGAGAAGGAAGGATGGAAGATCAGATCAAATCTGATCTATTTGAAGCAATCAAATCAAGTATTAATGCCAAGAAATATTTTTTCTAGATTTCTAACCATAAAATCCTACTAAAAACAATATTTTATGCTTCCATGGTGTAGAGGAGATAAAGATATTTCGAATAGTAATAAAAATGTCAAATTTGAGCACTGGAGCGAAAGTTATGCTCATTTGAATATTTGAATCGAATCTATACAAAAATGGCAAAAATGCAATTTTGCAAAATTGATCCGTGGGCCCGAAATTTAAATTTCACCTTTAGCACAAACGATGCAAAGTATAAAGTCTCCATCGAACCCTTGCAGGCCCACAACTTCACTTTTTTTATAGGTCTAACACGTGGCTTTACACGAGTGGTAACGTAGTCCCGACTCACTTTATAATTTTACTTCTTTTGGAAACAAGGTTCAAAATCTCAAAGTTCTCCACCGACCTACTTCCCCATTTTGAATTTTGATGCGGGATTAAGATTTGACTTTATCCCTTGGCATGATTGGGGTCGTAGTTCCCTTTATCACTTTATGCCTTTTATGGAAATAAAGCCAAAATTCCTAAAATGTCCCGAAAACTCACCTCTTCACTTTGAATTTTGATGTGGGATCAACATTTTAATTTATCTAGTGTGCCGATGGGGTTGCGCTTTACTTTTAAACTTTATTCATTTTAAGAAATAAAGCAAAAAAAAAACTCCAAAGTGCTCTAGTAATCCGCTTCCCGCTTTGATTTAAAAATGGCCATGTGTCGTTTTGTGGGCCTTAGGCATTCATTTATACTTTTACGCCATTATTTCCATAATACATCAAAAAAAAAAGGGCCCACCTTTTCATCATAGCTCAATTCGACCAATCAAGATCTTTTGGGCCATGGGGCTTGTTGGTGCTCAATTTCATCTCACCCCATTTGTCCTTGAAATTATTAGTTTTCGGGATCTCTCATCTTTTCTATCTCCCCATATTAATGCATGAAAACTCCACCCACCTTTTGGTTACCATGATATATCCCTTCTTTTGGTCAAGGATCACTTTAAGTCCATAATTTTTTTTCCATTCCTCTATCCATGTGAAAGAATTTGTAACTTGGGCGTAAATTAAGGTTTTTCCCTTAATTCCATTTTTTTACTGATCATGTTTTGTTTTCCCTATCAATTTTTATCCCAATGTCTATGGAAACGTGATTGGATGTAGCTTGGAGGATCACATTGGGGCCTTATATCATTTCCAAATTCTCTGTCCTTGAAGAAGGATTCATTTCCGGGTGCAAATGGTGATTTTCCTATAGTTTACAGTTTGACGGGTGTATTTTTCTCGGTCAAATTTACATCTCAGCATATGTGGAAACATGGCCCTTTCTGGTTTGATGCATCATAGAGGGTAACTTTGAAACTCTAAGGCCCACTTCAACTCAAAACTTGTCCACGTGGAGGGCCGACACTCATCTAAAAATTCACCTTTTAGTTTAAGCTTGGAGTTGCACCAGGAAGACATGTGGAAGCTTTTGTTGGCCCTACCTATACTTAAAATTTTCTTCACGTGACCGGTGTAGCTTTTTCAGACTCAAGACACGTGGAAGGCCAATGCTTGTTTGGGGTCTCCATTTCTAGGATCCATATCAAAAGAGCACCGAAGGGACACGTGGAGGTCTCTGCTCACTCTATCCATAGAATGTTTTAATAACGGATGGATACATTTATCGCAGACCATGGATATGTGGAGGGCCGATGCTCATTTGAGGATCTACCTCTAGGTCCTACCTTAGAAGTTGCACCAAGGAGACACGTGGAGGCTTCCATCGGCTCCTCTCTATACTTAAAATTTTTAAGCAACTTTCTAAGGCACGGACCACATGGAGAGCCTACACTGTTTGGGAACTTGCCCCGAGTTTTATGTTAAAGGATCACCGAAGAGACATGTGGTAATCTCATGCTTGTTTGGGGTATCCATTTTTGGGCACCATATCAAAAGAGTGCCATGAAGACACGTGGAAGTTTCCACTCACTCTGCCCTTTCTTGGACTTTTCAACAACTAAAGAAAACTATCTTAGACCCTAGACACATGGCGTCCTCTAATGGTCCTTAAATTTTTACATCAACTCTACCGAGACTAAGTCGTGGTGAGCCTGCACTCATTTGGGGTCTGTGATTTTGGGCACCATCCTAAAGGCACGCCAAGGAGACACGCGGAGGCTTCCATTAGCTCATTTTATACTGAAACTTTTCAAAGGATAAAAGATGTTTTTCTTGGGCCCATGGCACGTGTAAGGCCCACGCTTGTTTGGAAAATTTCCTCTATGTACCTCGCCATTGAAGTTGCATGAAGGAAACATGTGGACGACTCTAATGTGAATTTGAGAAGGGTCAAAATCAATGGTTGTGCATTACACCTAATTTTTCCGCTAAATCCTCTTTACACTTGGCCAACTCAGACTCACAACGTAGGTAATGTGGGATATTTCATGCGTGGAAACACATTTCTCATAGGCATGAATGCATGCATCCATGTGGGGGAACTTATTTCTCAAAGTGTATCCTCGAGGGTGAAAAGCATTGCTTTCATACCTAGCTATACAAGGCCATTAGAAAATGATTAAAACGAGGATTTCTTGCATGAAAAATAAGAATGAGTAGAAGAACTATCACAAAGTTGTGGCATGGCATCCCGTCATTAGTTAATGGTCGAGAAATGTGATCGAGTTCATGATTATTCCACTGGTAGATTGCGTGGGTGAATTTGTTAAACATCGATTCTATGAAAATTTGTAACAAGAAAAGGTTCCTCTAATATTATTCTTTTTGGGGAGAAAATTTAGGAGGAGTGAGAAAATGAAATGTATAAATAAAATGAGAATACTCTTACAAATCATTCGGCGATTGAATTTTCAAGAGAAAATTTAAGAGAGCCCATTTTCCTAAGAGACCAATCGAGAAACCTGTTAATTTCCTATGGTTTAGATTTCAATCATGTCAAGTTGGTGCATGAGTGTACAACCATTGAAAATATTTGAGACTGTTAAAAGAAACTTTCCCTGTTGGTGAATCTAATCAATTTTGAGTTAATGTGTGTCAATTTTGGAGAAATTTGTGTTTGCTTTGTTTTAGATTGTTTGTAAGTAGTTTTTCTTATACCTATTGCAATCTTGTGTTAAAGTCCCTTTGAATCACATAGGATCTTGTCCCTCCGATAGTTTAGTATCATTTACAATTTAATTTCAAGAAGATCCTTCCTCCTGTGATGAGATAAACACTTTAAAATCACTTCACTATCATTTATTGATAAATATTGTCTAAAATCCTTCGAGTGTATCTTGGGTGTGAGGAACGAGGGAATTTGATGTTTTATTGAGTCTTGAACTTGATCCTTCATGTTAAATTCTTGGAGATTGTGTGAAACAATGCAAATATGGGCATCCATTTATGGACACCTTCTAGTTGAAGTAATATTTTAGTTATCCCAAAGCTTTCTATCATTTAGCTTTCCAAATTGTTGTGAAGTCTCTCAAAAATATGGAATAATCAATTTTATCCTACTTAATCTCCCAAAAACTATTCAAAACAATGAATCCCACTTGAACTAGCCCTTTTTCCCTATATGTCCATGAATGAATAAAATATACTATAAAAATATGCAGAAGAAATCATGATCCCATAATGTCTCTAGTAACCTTAGCCCTGTTTAGAAAATATCACCATTCTTTATATAAGTGACAACTCGTGAGAGTTAAATTGTGGTGCATTGATCATATTATCTCGGGGTATCTTTTCAAATTTGTTTAAAGAAGGAATTCTCCATTATCCTTCATAAATAGAGGTTACAAAATGGGTCCTCTCACCCTGGCTAAAAGGCATGGCCTAAAGTAGTGAGGATAGATCAAATCATTAATGAAGGTGTTATCCATTTCTCTAATTATCGAGTGACAAAGAGTCGTTAGTCGAATCCCTCCCTAGCTACAAAAGGACTCATAATATGAATTGTCTTTCTCTCAATGTCTTGTTAAATTTGTGATGCTACTAATTCTCTAGGGGAGAATCAATTTGGATACCAACACTTGAATGGTTTAGTTGTCAGGGATTGCTTAGTATTGTCGGGGACTATTTGAAACTCTAAGACCTATTTGTGTAGCACCAACACCTAAATTGCACTATTTTTGGGGACTCTTTGAATTATTTTACAAATGTAGTACATACAGACCCTGGTAATACTTCTTACACGTGTTGTGTGCTAATACATTGTTGAAACATCATTATCTATTTAGATCTATAAGAATTGTTCAAAGTTGTAAGTTCTGAGTGTAATATTTCCATCTTATATAGTTATTGCACTAAATTTTGTATCATCATTGACAAATTTGGGTAGAAGAAGAGAAGATCTTGTAATATTTGCATGAATCTGGTATTGATAGACATTTGATAGGTCTTTCATAGTGCATTTGCACAAACTAAGGTGAAAATCCTTAGTGGTGACTCCATGTTATTTAAATTCTTAATAAATACCAGTGTCTTAACATATATCAAGTAATATTTTCATTAATCTCTACAAATATGGAAGGAAGAAGATATTTCTTCACCAAGGACCCTAGTAGAAGGTTGTTTCTAGAGTTGGGAAAGTCTAATTCAGAAGGAAGAATAATTTGGAAGGTTGTTGGAGATCAAACATCAAGAAAAGAGATCTCCATTGGTGAAACTGATCAACCTATGATTGAAGATTGCAATACTTCCTCAAGTGAATCTGAATCAGGTAGTCTCTTTGTTGAATTGAATTCTCCATCTGGAGAGGGGCCTTCATTTGTATTTGAAAAATTTTCTTCTCAATCTTCCCTGTATTTTCCAAATTTGATAGAGTTTTCCAAGAAACAAGCCTTTAGAGGGAAGTCATTCGAGATTTGAATCGTTGTACCATGCACGAAATTCTCACTTCTCATCAGTTTTCATCTCATCCAAGGTCACCTCCTCAAAATAATATGGCTC
Organism: Taxus wallichiana var. yunnanensis; assembly: GCA_018340775.1. Classification (NCBI taxonomy): domain Eukaryota; kingdom Viridiplantae; phylum Streptophyta; class Pinopsida; order Cupressales; family Taxaceae; genus Taxus; species Taxus wallichiana. Next base: position 722,331,517 of record CM031243.1, on the reverse strand, counting down.
AACCTCCACCCAAACCTCCATTTGTTAATAATTTTGGTCCCATCAAATTTAGAGGTATGGCTAGCTATCAAAATGTTGTGCCATAAGATGTAAGAAATAGATTGCCTAAGTTTAAAGGAAATAATGCAATCACCGGTGATCAACACTTGAAGATCTTTATCAATATGATGGAGGACTTTGAAATAGAATTTGAGGATGTGTAAATTAAATTGTTTATCCATACTCTACAAGAAGATGCAAGTGATTGGTATAAATCTTTGTGAGATAATTCTATTGATTCTCGGACAGAAATGAATAATGCTTTTAGAATGTAGTATGGTAATAAAACACACCCTAGGTTTCTTTTATCAGAGTTTAAAAATATTAATAATAATCCTAATGAATCAGTACATGATTTCAATACAACATTTAACGAAACATTGGGAAGATTGTCTATTAATTTGAGGCAATGTTATGAATCATGTTTGATAAAGTATTCATTTGAATTTGATAAGAAAGATACTTACTATTTGAGGGATAAGAACCCTAGAACTTTGAGGAAGGCCTTTACCATGGCTCTGCAAATTGAGAACAACATTAAAGCAGTTAGAAAACCTCCTAAGAGGGAGGGTGTTAAAATGATCAACCCAAAGAAGCCTCAATCAAGTAAGGTTATGGATCTTGAGGAAGTTGTAAAGACTTTGGTCGAGCTGTCAAAGAAATCTCTTACAAGATAGCCAAGGAAAAGAAAGGAATTGGACAAGGTTCTCAAGGTCAGCATAGGCAACAAGGACAAGAAAAATTTGCAAATCATCCTAGAAATGATCAGAGATATGATGACATAGGTAAAGGACCCATGGGAGCTAGACAACCCCAAGCTAGGGAAAATAGAGTATTTCCTGATACTCTAAATGCCAGAGTTGATGCTATGGAAGAAACCAATGTAATTGATTGGTGTGACAAATGTTTCTTACCCCACCCACCATGTGAAGTAGATCAATGAGTTGAAGAAGCTGATGATGATGATAACATTGATGATGATGTATGCATGGTGGATTGCTCTACAATCTCACAACAAGGAGTAACTTCAACTGAAGTAATAAGTGCAAGAAATGTTGCAAGTTTTTGGGATTGCATTCACTAGGTACCTCTTCTTCCTCCCTCTCATACTTTAGAAATAGATATGGTACAAGATTTTGAACTTCCTAATAATGATTTTGAGTATCTAAGGTTTTTAATGATTAAGAAGTATGATGGAGGAATCCTATCAGAAGAGGTTTATAATGAACATTGTTGTTTCCCAAGAGGAGTATAACACAAGAAGTAAAGCTTTCAAAGGGTTAGGGACTCAAGCCAAACCAAAAACTCCAGTTCTCACCAATATCCCAAATGAAACTCCAAAGAAAGACACATCTGGAAAAGGCCTTGTTGTCTCAAGTAGAACTTGTATTCCTCTCCATGCTTAGAATGAAAAAAATCTTGTCCCATAGATGAATTTGTAAACCTTCCTCCTAATGCTTCTTTACCAAAATATGTTCCTTATGACATTGCCCAAGTCTTGAGTCAAATCAAGATTTTTGTTCCAATTTTGAACCGCTACTCATGATTCCTCAACACAAGAAAAGGGCCTTTGAGTATTTGGGATTGAAAGAAGAAAAGGTCACCCAAGGCAGAAATGTAAACAATGTGGTGGTTCCACTTACCATTGCAAGGTTGGAAAACCAAAAGTACTAGAAGAACTAGGTGAACCACCTGAAGTTTACTTGGGAACATCTTTGGTTGAGTCTCAATTAAATGTTGATCCATTTTTTACAATGCTTGATTATTAAGGATAGATTGTTGCACAATTGTATGTTTGATTCTAGAGCATCATGCAATGTTATGCCTCTAGAGGTCATGAATGAATTGAACATTAAAGTGACAACAACTTATGGCAAGTGTACTATAATGGATTCTAGAGAGGTACAATTGTAGGATGTGTAAAAGGTTTGGTGGTACAACTTGCAGCTTATCCGGGTAAGAACTTGAAACTTGATGTTGTCATTGTTGATTTCCCTACCAAATGGGGCATGTTGTTATCAAGAAAGTGGGCTACAAGTGTTGGTGGAAGTGTTCAGATGGATATGTCTTTTCCACCATTCCAATTGAAGGCAACCTTGTAAAGCTGTATGGAGAGAAGAACATGTTGCACCTCATGAAGACCCCAATAATGCTTCTTGTGAAGTGTTGTATGCTGATGTACATGTTGATAATTTGTTGGATTGTTTGATGGAATGGAAGCACAAGATTGATCAATGTAAATGTATTGAACAAGTAGGTTTTCCTTAGACCTTGTTATTCGATGGAGCTTGTTCCAAGTTTGGAAATGGTGTTGGTATTGTTTTGATTTCTCCAGGACAGGAAGAGTTTGTTTTTTCTTTCAAACTCAACTTTGAATGCACTAAAAACATTACTGAATATGAAGCACTGTTATTGGGTTTGATAATTGCATGGAAATATGGTGTAAAGGATATCATTTTCAAAGGAGATTCAGAACTGATTGTCAAGCAGATTAGAAAATTGTATGCTACTAAAAATCATAGAATGAAACAATACAAGCATGCGATGCAGGATTTGATCAAAATTTTGAATCATTTAATATTGTGCACCATATTAGAAAGTTTCATGTTGTTGAGATAAGTTAGCAGTGCTAGGATCCAGATTTGGAAATTGTATAGTATCTCCATTTTTTGAGTATGATGTTGAATTACTAAAAAGGCCATCGTTCCCTAACAACATTAAAAATTGGCAAGTGTTCGATGATGATGCCTAGGTGGAATGTTTTCTGCAGAATCGAGGTGAGTTTTCTAACCAAAATATAGTTTTGGAACCAATGGTGTGTGCTATTGAAGGAAAGAAAACTTTATTTCTGAAAGACATCATCCAAGTGAAGAAAACATGATTCCTAGAGGTTTGGTGGCACTTGAATAAAAATTTGATAATGTTGATTACATTATTAACAGAAGTATGTTGGTTTCAAGAGATGTGGAAGAGCACAACCTAGGCACAAAGGAAAAACCACATAAAATTTGGTTAGGAAGCAATCTGAGCAAGGAAGAGAAGCAGTCCTATGTTCAATTTTTGAAGAAATATCAAGACTTCCTAGCTTGGTCTTACTTTGAGTTGAAGGCATATAGGGAAGATTTGTTCCAACATGAAATTCCTCTTGAATATAATGCCAAGACTTTTAGGAAAAAATAGAGGCCGATCAATCCGCTCCTTTCTTTGAAGATGCAAGAAGAATTGAAGAAGTTGAGGGATGGAGGGATCATTCAACCCACAAGGTACTCATCTTGGGTTGTAAATTTAGTACCTATAAAAAAGAATGGTGATATAAGGTTGTGTGTAGACTTTAGGAACTTGAATAAAGCATCATTGAAAGATAATTACCCTCTGCCAAACATGGAGAATATGCTACAATTGGTAACTAGTTCTGAATTGTTATCCACTTTGGATGGTTTCTCTGGCTATAATCAAGTTGTTGTGAAGGATTTAGAAAGAATAAAGACTTCCTTTACCACTCCTTGGGAACTTATGTCTATGTCAAGATGCCTTTTGGCTTAATGAATGCTGGAGAAAATTTCCAAAGAGAAATGGATGTAGCGTTTGTTGGTTATATTAATGATTTAATTTATTGTTTATCAAGATGATGTAACTTTGTTTTCAGAAAAAGAAATGATCACTAGGAACACTTGGAGAGAATATTGTTAAGGTGTAGAGAGTATGACATTCGTTTAATCCCAAGAAGTGCCATTTTGGAGTGCAAAAGGAAAAGATGCTCTTGGTCACATTATATCAAAGGAAGGGGTCATGATTGGTCTTGAGAGAATGGAAGCCATCAACAAGGTTCCTATTCCGAGAACTAAGAAGGGAGTTCAATTCTTCTTTGGAAAAATAAACTTTATCGAGAATATGTGTGTCTAACTTTACTGAAGTGACCATCCCCATTACTAACATTCTTAAGACAGGACCAAGTTATCAAATGGGAAGAAGCTTCCATTCAATCTTTCAATGGGATCAAAGAAGCATTAAAACATGCCCAAGTTTTGGCAGATCTATATTATAAGAAGCCTTTTCAAATGTTCTCTTTTACTTCATAAAACACCATTGAATTTGTCTTGTTGCAAAAGGATGATGAAGGGACTAAGAGACCAATTTCCTTTTCGATAAGGCATTATAAGGAGCTGAGCTGAAGTACACCATCATGGAGAAGCAAGCATTTTCCTTGGTGAAAGAAAAAAAGGTTTTCAGACCTTAGATCTTGAGCTCTAAAGTTGTTGCTTATGTACCCCACACCATGGTGAAAGATATCTTATCAAGGATGGAGGTATAAAGAAAAAGATACCGATGGGTAAACAAGGTCTACAGAATATGACATGGATATCCAAACCACAAAATTGATAAGAGGTTTGGGCCTAGCTAAGCTTATGGCTAAGAGCAACTTGTGAACTATTTAGGTGAATGAAGTAGAAGGAGAAATGGTGGATGTCCTTGAAAATTTGGTAATATTTGAATGGTACAAAGATATAATCTCTTATCTTAGACATATATACTGCCCTGAAAATTTGACTAAAAATTAGAAAAGAGCTCTTAAGTTAGCCTCCCAAAAACATGTCATTACTGATTGGGTTAGCTTGGAGAACCCAAGGAGTGCTCTTGAGATGCATCATTGAAGATGAGGCCCCCAAAATAATTGCTAATATCCATGGAGGAGTTTGTGGGGAAATTTTGTGGAAGATTACAACACATAAAATCTTGAGGGCTAGTTATTGGTGGCCAAATCTTTTCAAGGATATAACTCTATTGGTTAGGAAATGTGAAAGTTGTGAGATTTTTTCGGAAGACTGAAATCTTTAGGTTCCCTCCTTTGCATCTGTATGTCAATTGAAGCCCCATTTAAGCAATGGGGAATAGATTTCATTAGCGAGATTTTAGATCCTTATAGTGATGGTCATAAATGGATTCTTGTAGCCACTAATTTTTTTCACTAAGTGGGTGGAAGCTATGCCACCAAGAAAGAAACACACCAATTCATCATGGAATTCATGTTGAATCAAATCATATGCAGATTTGGAGTGCTAGCTAAAGATTGTTGTTTGATAATTCCATGAGTTTTGAACAAAACATTTGGTGGCAATGTTCCATGAATATGGGATCATTTGACATATGCTTCTAATTATAATCCCCAAGGAAATGGACAAACAAAATCAACCGATAAAAACTTGTTGAAGATCATTAGAAGAACTTAGAGCTAAACAAAAGAAGTGGGGTGAGTAACTCATGTTTGTTGTTTGGGATGACATAATCACTGCATCAAAGAGCTACTAGTAAAAGCCCATTTGAGTTGGTATATGGAACTCAAGTTTTCTGCCCCTTCATTTGTATTTTCTTCATTTAATTTTTTCAAAAAATGAAGATCAAGAAGTTAGTCCATATGATGCTCGAATCAATTAGATTATTGAGTTAGATGAAGAAAGAAGGACATCTCATCAAGTGACATGTGAAGTTCGGAGAAAGGTTGAAGAAGTTATTTGATAAAAAAGTGACTCAAGAGCTTTCAATGTGGGATATCTTATGCTATTGTGGGATAACAAGCACGAGGATAAGGGAAAAAATGGAAAGTTTGATGCATTATGGATGGCCCATATTCAATTGACATTTTAATTAGTGAACATACCTTCTTCTTAAAAGAACTAGATGGGGAATTGCTTGAGTTTCCTCGTTAATGGTAGGCATTTGAAACATTTCCTTGATTGATTTCTCAAGAATTGAGGTATACAACATCATAGTGTACATTATTTTGGTTTCTTTTCGCTTGCTTTTTTCTATTTTGTTTCATCCTGGTCCTTGGTGGCCATTTTGTTGGTTTCTCAGTTCGTCCTGGGGAATTGGTTATCATTTTTCGCTCTACAAGCTTGTTTTTGACTCTATTTCACAATGGATTTTTAGCATATGGTCTACTATTTTTCTTGTGGCACTCATAGGTAATTCCCATCCCCTGAGAGAGCTGATGTTGGTGCTCAATTTGGTCTCACTCCATTTGTCCTTGAAATTATTCAGCCGGCAGATTTTTCATCTTTTCTATCTCCCCGTATTAATGCATTAAAACTCTTCCATCCTTTTTGTTTCCATGATCACCCTTCTTTGGTTGAGGATCTCTTTAAGTCTAGAATTTGTTTTCCATTTCTCTATCCATGTGAAAAATTTGTAACTTAGGTGTAAATTCATGATTTTTCCCTTCTCACTTTTTTCCACAAATACATTTTGTTTTCCCTGTCAATTTTTGTCCCAATGTCTATGGAAACGTGATTGGATGTAGCTTGGAGGATCACATTTGGTCATTATATCATTTCCAAATTCTCTATCCTTGAAGAAGGATTCATTTCTGGGCACAAATGGTGATTTTCTTGCATTTTACGGTTTCATGGTGCATTTTTCTTGGTCAGATTTACATCTCAAAATCTATGGACATGTGGCCCTTTCTTGTTAGGATTTGGATCGAGGGGTACTTTGAAACTCTAAGGCCCATTTTAACTCAAAAATTGTCCATGTGGAGGGCCGAGCTCATCTCGAAAATTCACCTTTGGTTTGACCTTGGAATTACACCGAGGAGACACGCCGAGGCTTCCGCTCGACCCTCGCCTATACTTAAAATTTTCTTCATGCGGATAGTGTAGATTTGTTGGACCATGACACATGTGCAGACGATGCTTGTTGTGGGTCTCGTATTTTGGGCTCCATATCAAAAGAGTGCCAAAGGGACACGTGGAGGTCTCTCGCTCACTCTATCCATACTTATAATTTTTTTAGCAATGGATGCAACTCTATCATACCATGGACATGTTGAAGGCCAACGATCATCTCGAGATCCACCTCCGTGTCCTTCCTTAACAGCTTGTACCAAGGAGACACATGGAGGATTCTCACACCTGCTCTATACTTAAACTTTCAAAGAAACTTTCTAAGGCCTCGGGACACATGGAGAGCCCGCGCCTATTTGGGAACCTTCCTTGAGTTGTATTTTGAAGGAGTTCCAAAGAAACACATGGTGAGCTTGCGATCGTTTGGGGTCTCCATTATTTGGCACCATATTAAAAGAGTGCCATGAAGACACGTGGAAGTTTCACTCACTCGCTCTCTGCTTGGACTTTTAATCGACAAAGAAAATTGTCTCGAGACCTCTTAGAAACATGGCACCTTTCAAGTTGTTGTTATCATGAACAAAGCACTCCCGGATGTTGGGACGATTTCTAGTTTGATCACTCTAAGCATCCAGTAGTGTGATTGGATAACATGGGTACTATCTCCAAGTTGTGGGACTTGCTACTTGAGATAGACCTCCCAGAGAAAGTCAGTTCTTGCTCCTAAACTACCCGCCACAATCTACTCTAATGCAGAGAAACTAGCTATTCTAACCTAAAATTCCAAGGGACCGGAGAGAGAGAATGCATAAAATGAAAGCCTACACTAAAGCGGTGATACACCATGGTAAAAGAGGGTGTGAGAGTAATCTCCAAATGTGTGAAATACAGAGGCAAAGTGCACACTAGAAGAGGTGATGACAATTCACCATAATCCAAAGAAATGCATTCACAACAATATTCCAAGCACACACAATGATAATGAATTCATCTCGCAAGAACATAATAAATAGACTAACAATATACTTGTAGAAAGATTAAAGGGGCAAGAAGAATGCAAGGAAATACAAAAAAGTAGGGAAGATATATCCACAAACCGATATTTTATTCTTCATGATATATTGCTTCAATCTATTACAAGATAAGGGCCTTGATCACCATGCAAGGAGTCCACTACAAGGGCCTGCAACACACCGGTTTCACAAAGCAATTTTGGACAGAGCTTTGTTACCCAAAACTCTCTCTCTTACAATGAGCCCAACACTCCAATTTATAGAAAAAGAGAAGGAAAAGAGAAGGGAAAATGGAAATCCCGAAATCTGTCCTTCAACCACCTGTAAGAGGCATTAAATTGAGTGGAATGGTTATACATTACTTGAAAAAGGCTCCCCATACTGTCCCATGTGCTGCAAAAGAGAGAAGGAATGATGACCATGCCTCTTAATTGCACTCCTAGCCTACCAAATAAAACACTTTCGAACCCGGCCACGTTTCCTTAAAAACTCAATCAATTTCTGATCAAATCTGGAATTTCTTGACTTCATGTAGCATCGGGCTCGGAACCACGATTCCAACGGTACAAATTTTGTGTGATTTCGTTGAGAAATGCAAAAGTTATGGCCTTCTCCGATTTGCGGGCAGCTATTTTGGGTCCTGCAAAGGCGTTTTTCGTCATTCGACGGGAATGAGCATCGATCGACCGAGCCGAATATGGTTCTTTTATTTAAATATATCTACCCTCATTAAAATTAAGAAATCTAGTTTTTTGGCGTAGAGGATGTCGTGTTTTCGCTTCCAGAGAAAGTCCAATTTTATCAAAATCGGAGCTCGGAGTCAAAAGTTATGGCCGCATTTGAAGTTTTTGACCAGACGTTGACTTTTCTTCCCGCCTTCGCCATTTCAGCTTTTCACGCCCCAAGGCGTCCTTTGTCCCATTTGAGTTTCGGTGCTGAAATTTCCCATTTCAGCCGAATAAGCCATTTGTTCGAATTTTTTGGCCGATATGTCCCATTTGGTTTTGACCGTCTGGGACAAATTCGCCTTGCTCGGGTGAAAGTTCGCGCTTTTTCCCAACTGTAATTCCGGGACAAAGTTTTCATTTCGGAGAATTGGGATTGATTTGACTTTTGGCCCGCACGCCCCAGAAATGTTGAGTGCTTGACTCATTTCGAGAGGCCGTTCGGCGGCTTACTTTGTCCCGCTTGTCCAATATTATATTTGGGTCTTTCGTGCTCATTTTGATCCGCGCCTTTTGTCCCACTTGTCCCAAATGCTTCTAGGACTAGGAATTAGCCATTTTTCGTGATTTTTCCTAGCCCGAGCTTGTTTTTGCAATTTTTTCACATTTTCTTATATTGCTCTCTTCTACTACTGGACAGGGGAGTTAGAAAAATATGAGGGGACCCTCGTGGGTGAATTTTGGATAATGAGAACTTTTCAGACCTTACAAAATTTTTCAACAACTCTACTAGATTGAGACATGTGGTGAGCCCAAGAACTCGCTTGGGGTCTCCATTTTATGGCACCATCCTAAAGGTGTGCCAAGGAGACATGTGGAGGCTTTCAACGGCTCCTTTTATATTGAGACTTTTTAAAAGGTGAAAAGGTGTTTCTCTCGGCCCAGTGGAACGTGGAAGGCCCACGCTTGTTTGGAAACTTGCCTCCGTACCTTCCTTTATATTTTTTTCCAAGGAAGCATGTGGATGGAATCTAATCTAAAGTTGAGAAGGGGTATAATAAACGGTTTGTTGTGCATTACACCTATATTTTTCGCCGACTCATCTTCGCACTTGGCCAACTTGACTCACAATGCAGTAATGTGGGATATTTCATGCACCTGCACTCATTTCTCAAAAGCATGAATGTAGGCATCAATGAAATGGGGCACTCATTTCTCAAAGTGTATCCTCAAGGGTGAAAAGGATTGCTTATAAATCCCAGCTATACAAGGCCACTGCGGAAATGATTAAATGGGGATTTATTGCAAGAAAAATAATATTGATTAGAAGAACTATCTAAAAGTTGTGGCATGGCAACTCATTCGTTAGTCAAGGGTCCGAGAAAGGTGATCACCATGATTAGTCCACCTGGCAGATTTAGAGGTGTGAATTAGTTAAACGTCACTTTCTCGTGACAAATTGGTAACAAACAAAGGTTCCTCAAATATTCTTCTTTTTTGGGGCTAAAATTTTGGATGAGTGAGCAAATGAAATGTATAAATGCAATAATAATACTTTGAAAATGGTTAGGGGTTGAATTTTCAAGAGAAAATTTGAGAGAGCCTATCTTTCGAGATACCAATCTAAGAAACTCCGTTAATTTCTGTGTTTTAGATTTCAATCACGTCAAGTTGGTCATGAGTGTACAACCATTGACAAGTTTTGAGACTGTTCAAAGAAACTTTCCTTCTCGGTGAATCTAATCAATTTCGAAAGTTAATGAGTGTCAATATTGGACCAATTTGTGTCATCTTTGTTTTAGAATGTCTGCAAGTAGTTTTTATTATTCCTATTGCAATCTTGTGTTAAAGTCCCTCTAAATCACACAGATATCATCCCTCGACAGTTTAGTGGAATTTTCAATTTCATTTCAAGAAGAGCCTTCCTCATGTGATGAGATAAACAATTTAAAATCAATTCGTTGTCATTTTTATGAAGATTGTCTAAAAGCATTCGAGTGTATCTTAGGTGTGAGGAACTCATGTGTCTTTGATGTTTTATTAAGTCTTTAGCTTGAGCTTTCTGTGTTAAATTCTTGGAGATTGTGTGAAACCATGAAAATATGGGCCTCCATTGATGCACACCTTCTAGTTGAAAGAATATTTTAGCTATCCTAAAGCTTTCAGTCATTTAACTTTCCAAATTGTTGGGAAGTCTCTCAAAGATCTAGCATAATCAATTTTATCCTACTTAATTACCCACCAAAATTATTCAAAGTAATGAATCCAACCTGAACTACCCATGTTTTCCCTATATTTCCACCAATGAATAATTTCTATCGCCAAAATATGCGAAGCAATCAGATCCCATAATGTCTCTAAGTAACCTTAGCCCGTTTAGAAAATATCACCATTCTCTAGAAGTGACAAATCATGAGAGTTAAATTTTGGTGTATTGATCATATTTTCTCAAGGTCTCTTTTCAAATTTGTGCAAAGAAGGACATCTCCATTCTCCTTCATCAATAGAGGTTACAAAATGGGTCCTCTCATGTTGGTCGAAAGGCACAACCTAAAGCAATGAGGATTGATTAAATCCTTAAAGAAGGTGTTATCCATTTCTCTCGATGCCTAAGTGACAAAGAGTAAGACGAATCCTCCCTAACTACAAAAGGACTCATAATATGATCTCGTCTGTCTCTCAGTTGTCTTGTTAAATTTTTTTATGCTTCTCGCCTCTCTAGGGGAGAATCAATTTGATACCTATAGGGCCAATTTGATTTTTTTGGAAAATAACAAAAGTGACAAGTTCACCAAATAAACTCCGCCATGCTTTTGCATCTAATTGGAGATGTTCACGTACTCGTGGATGCCGGGAAAAAAATTTATAGGAAGATATTCTGTCATTCACGATTATAGAAAAAAATACAGAGGAGGAGAAACTCCACCATATACTCCCGAATTTCAAATTGTTCTCCATGGATAGAGAAACTGCATACAATACAAGGCTCAACATGATCCACAACCAAAAGATAAGGATTGAAAATTTCATTTGAATGAAGAAAAAAAAATTCAAGCACCCAAACTAGAAGACAAAAATTTTATCAATCCATGCAGAATGCAAGATTTTAAATTAACAGGTGAAATTACAAATGAGAACCAACTTCTTCAACGCATGCATTTTTCTATCTCTCCGACTTCTCAATCTTCTCAAACATCTCTCAAAGAAAATTTTAGTGCATAATCACAACACCCTAAATGTCTACAACTCGGTGAGTTAAGACTCTCAAGTGATTGCATAACATGGAGCATCTCTTAAAGTGTGGACTTTGAAATTGAGAGATCTCTTTCGATGAAGATCGGTTCCTATTCCTATATTTAGTGCACACATAAAACTTCAGAAGATCTATTATAAAATCTATTCTAACTTTCTAAGGGGATAGGGTTAAGAAGATGGCAGAAAATAAACCTAAACTAATAGAGGTGATGCACCAAAGGAATGTTGAACACCGGCTTTGCTATCAAACACATACCATTAAAATGTAATATAACCACCATGCATAGATAACCAATATTGCAATGAAAGATTAAATAAAGGAAATAAACACAAGAGAGGGTTGAAATCATCCATAGACATGTATTATGGGTTCACAAATTGATACAAAACATTACAATGGCCAAGAGGAAAAAAAATTGCATTACAGTCTTAATAGAGGGTTCAAACTCCATGAATTCATCTGCAGACCAGAGAAGAAGGGAGGGTGCAAAAGTAGAATTTCCAACCCTTTACAATGAGTCAAGCTTTTACCTTTATAGATGAAGCAAAGAGAGGATAAGAAGAAAAGACAGGAAATCTGATTTGGAAGCTCAACTACTAGCCATCAATACCCTTGTAAACCCTTCACAATCTGTCAAGTCTGCCTCTTCATATATATTTAGCATGTTAAAGAAGTAATAATGGAAAATAAAATAAAATCTGATCCGTTTGTTGAAGCAATCAAATCATACATTAATGGAATGAAATACGTTTTCCTATTTTTACCCACCTAACCTTGTCAAAATTAAAATTTTAGGCTAAAATGGTATAGAGGAGGTCGATACCTTTCCAATGGTGCTAAACTTGTTGAATTTCGAGCACTAGAATGAAAGTTATGCCCATTTGAATATTTGAATTTAATCCGTACAAAAATGGCAGAAAAGAAAGTTTTACGAAGTAGATCTGCTGGCCCAAAATTCACTTTGCACCTTTTTCCTAAAAACACAAACTATAAAAACCTCCCATGGCCCTCGCAGACCCAAAATTCACTTTTTCTCAAAATCCCCCAAGTCAAAGAACCTTCTCATTTCATTTGTTTCCATCGGGCCTCCCAACCCGATTTTTCCCCTTAGCGAAAAAGAAATCCTTATCGAGCTCACAGCCCACAATGTAGCTTATGCCTTTTGGGCGAGTAAGGTAAAAATGAAAAAATTTCCCCACCGCCCCGCCTGGTCCGCATCTTCCGCTTACCCAAAAAAGTCTTCCTTAGGCCCACCGGCCCATTTTGGCAAAATATTCCTTCTAAGGCCAACCTCCGCTTAGACTTTTCAATGAATGATTCTTCCTTTCGAGCTCTAGACACGTGGAGAGTTGGTTCTCATTTGAGTCTTTGCTTTGGATTTTCCTCTTGAAAGAGCACCAAAGAAACACATGGCTTTTTTACGGCCTTTGTTCTATTCTTTCATGTCTGGATAGGTCCCTTTTTTTGGTGGGGCCATATGTTTGACTTCCTAGCACATGTGGAGGGCTTGCGCTTCTTTGGGACTAGCCTTTAGGTCCGACCCTTAAAGATGTGTTGATGAAACACGTGGAGGGCTCCACTATATCATCCAAACTTAGTTGATTCTATGTCGACTATTCTCCTTTTTGACTCGTTAGTGCAAAATCACTAAAGCACCCCTGATGACGCACATCGTGCTTCTAGGTTGATGTTTAGGCATCCAGCAGATTGCACAACATGGAAACCTCTCTCCAAGCGTGGGGACTTGTAAAATCGAGAGAGGAATCTCCAGAGAAGGTGGTTCCTACTCCTAAACCACCGCCACAAGCTATTCCTGAAGCAGTGCAAGCTAATCTAATCCTAATCTAACAATGCCAAGGAGACAGAGAGAGAGAGAGAAAGGAAAAGAACAAAAGCCTACACTAAAACGGTGATACACCGTAGAAGGAGGATGTTGAACATCTATCAAAACCGCCATGCAGTGGACAAAGGGAGGTGAGCAATGGGAAGGATGGACAAGCATCACAAACCCAAGGATAGATTTCACACGTAAAATGTCCTAAAACTCCATGAACACAACTCCTGACTCTGCAATGAACATTCAAACATGCACAAATACCTCGCAATGAAGAGAGGCAAGAAGAGAACAAGCAAAAACGAGGAAGGATGGATAGATGCATCACAAAACACATTTTGTTGCTCCGTAAGTTTTGCATGTAACATCATTCCATTAATAAGAGGCAAAAACGCCATTACAGAGCAAGGAGGAGGTTCGAACTCCATTTTCAACCCTAGAGAAGAAAAGAAGGAGGGCGAGCAGTAAAGAATGAACAACTTTTTTTCAAAATGAGCCAAATCTGGCTTTTACATTGCATGGGTCGAGCCCAAGGGACAGAAACGTGGGAAAACGTGCAAGCCCATTCCTCATTGACTGTAGATGCATTAAATCAGCATGGAGGATCTTACCAACCCATACCCTGTCACTTTGAGTGATTTTTTTGAGGAGGATGCGACCCATGTGCATTAATTTGGCCGCTAAAATGTCACTTCGGCCGCAGTAAGAAGAATGCGACCCATTAGCATTAAAACAGGTTGTTGAAACGTCGCTTCTGGCCATTATCACGCATCAGCGCCATTTCTCAATTTTCTCTCTTCAAACTACACCAAAACTCGAGATTGATCCCAGAATCATGTAGAGAATTTCATAAGCTTTCCGTTGATATAAAGAACGTGCAAATCCAAGCCTCGGATCAAAAGATATGGAGGTCCAAGATTTAGGCACAAAAATGCACCAAAACGTGTTTTGAAATCTTTCCCGCGCTCGCCACTGGATGACACGTGGCACACTCGATTGACGATAAATTCTCTCTCCTCCGTCTTTTCAAATGGGCTATCCTTTGAAATTTTGACTTTTTGATGATTTTTGGGACTTTTTTCACCCTTTTCCCGCGCTCCCGCCATTTGGATGACACGTGGCATGATGATTGTTGAGGACAGGGCATGGGGCTTCTTTACTTTTAGCCTTTTTTGGGAACTGCCAAATTCTCTAACTTCCCCGAGCTCCGTGACTTATCGCTTCTACTGGACACGTGTCCAATTCCTATTGGCTCAAAGCCGCTTCAAACCTTGCCCTTTGACTTTGACTTTTCGCTTGAGACACGTGTGATCATCTGGCGGGTCTCGGCCCGCCGCTCTTTTCGCGCCTTTTCGCGCTCTTTTCATCCCTGGATGTCCCAAATGCTTAGTGCTCTTGTGCTGATTTCACCCACGCGAACCGGCATTCGGTTCGTCCATTTGTCCCAAATGTCCCACTTTGCTTTGACTCGCTTCTACCTTTTTCGCCCGGTTCGGCCGGTTCGCGTACTCGCGGCCCGTTATCCTATGTGTTTTGGCACTGCTTGTGCTGATTTCATTGTTCGGCTTTCGCACCCTTTGTCCTGATGTCCCATTATTTGGGCTCTCGACCTTTTTTCGGTTCGCCGGCTGCCTCGCTTTTGTCCCAAATGTCCCAAAGGCGACCCTCTCAAAGAAGCTAGCCAATTTTTTCTCTTGGCCGAACCGGCATTTTCGCGCCACCGCGTACTTTTGTCCTGTGAGATGTCCCCTTGCTATTTGGGCCGCCTGGGAGGCTTTTCGGCCGATCCGCGCCTTTTGTCCCAAATGTCCCAATTGCTCCTAGACTAGGACTTAGCCGATTTTCACCATTTTTCTCGATCAACCTACTTGCCTTTTCGCAACTTTTCGCATTTTCTCGCAGGTTGCTTCCTAACTACCCGGACAGAGAGTTAAAAATATCTCGAGAGAACCTAAACATGATGTTTTCTCCGAATCAATCAATGTGCCCGGGACTTGAATATTTCGATGCATGTTATCAAAATTACCCAGGGGGGTGAAATTTTGACAACAGCTTGGCGACTCAATGGGGTCATCTCGTCGCTAGATGAAAAGACCGCTTGCTCAAGCAATCCATTGGGCATGGAGTCATGAGTAGGCCTAAAAACTGATCTCGAACTTTGAAAACTTCCTCCGAGCCACTTGAAACCCACCGGCACATGGAGTTGTTCTCACCAAAACCATCGAACGAACTGCAAGAGCAAAACCAGCAACACCAAAAACTATGTACAAAATCGAAAATCATACATGCCCAAATGGAACATGCAGTGTGCACAAGCACTTTTTCGCTGAAAGCAAACCTAGCTACTTACTCTAATCGAAGCAAAGGCAAGCTAAACAAACCCCCAGAATCCGGTTGTGAGAAATAGCTTCCTTTCTTCAAAATTGGCAGCCATGCAATTGATTTCGCACTCGATCATGGCTGCTCGATGGATGGAAAATCAACAAGAAGCTGGTCTTCTATCCAAATCATCAAGGTATCAATCAAAAATCCAATACCTCTTTTAGTTGCTCGCATTTGATCGAGAGGTATGGCAGCTGATCCTGGTACTTTGTAGCTCATCCTCATGCTCGTAAGCAAGCATGACGGTCAGGCTTCTCCTTTGGCTCCAATGAAGCCAAATACCTGATCGGGGCAAGGTCCGATCACTTGATATGCCCATAGCTCTGATTTTCAACTCCAAGAATGGAGTTTTCAGCACTCCACCGAATGGATGATGTGGAAGAAATGATGGAATCCTTTCCGTCCTTTCTCTTCCTCCAATGAAGAACATGGAAGATTAGAATCTTCCAATCTTGATTCCAAAGAGCTGCTATAAGATGCAGCTGCTGCAAATGAATGTCTCCTCCATGACAAGAAGCTCGTGTTTGGAATGTGGATGATGAAAGAGAGAATGGTGAAAACTCAACCGGCTCTTTCTCCATCAAAACAAATTCCTCCAAATCTGACAGGTAAACCGCGCCTCATTCAGTGCCCCGCCGCTCGTATTCAACTTCCTCCATGGTGTCTCTTGATGTGCAACTTGACCACCATGGTTTCGCTTCACTCTCCAATATTGAGTTTGAGAGATCAAACTCCTCTTCAAGCACTAGAACTTGAGAGAGGTGAAGTAGAAAGAAGAACCGAAGGTTCTCTCGTAGCCTCGCTTTGTGCTCAAAGCCCTTGGATCTACACTTTCTCCTCCATAGCCTAGAATGTGCTCCTCTCTTTGGATTTGGAGCAGCTTCTCCTTCCTCCAATGTTTGAAGACAATCTTGCTCTTGATTGAACTCCTCCTCCAAAGATGAAGTTTGTCAAGTCAAACTCTTCAATTCTCCACGCTCTAGAGGACAAGTTGGGACTGCAAGATCTTCTTCTTTCGCTGCAACCAATTCAGTCCTAACCACCATTTGTTCAACCTTAGCCTCTTCTGTAGGCTTAACCATCAAGGGGATCTTTGTCATCCCAAATCTAAGAGCCCAACTCTTCAAGCTGTCTGTCACTTCTTTTCTTTTTGGCTCTTCCTCTTGTTGTCCTTGATGATTGATTTTTTCAATTTCTTCTTTCCCACATGGAATTGGGGATGCAAGAGGAGGGATAGGTTGAAACTCAACTGATTTGACAATTTTGTGTGGTGGTGGAGGCGGTGAAACCTCTTGTTTCTTTGGAGGAGGGGGTATTTCTGTTAGCTCTTGTGGAGGGGATGACTGTTTGGAAGGGAAAAGGAAAGAAGAATCGAGATGGGGTGGAAGACTAGGGGATGGAGGGATGGATTCAACACATGGGACAGCAGATGGGGAGTTTAAATGAGATGGTGCTGCTTGAGTAATGGAAAGAGAAAAACCAGATGATGGTGTAGAACTTACCCATTGACAAGGTTGTTCAACAACAAGTCTGTAGGCCTCTATCTCTGCTGTCCATTGTGCAAGTTGGGGCAGCATCTTTATCATGAAGTCCAGCTTCTCCTGAGGGCTGTAGTGCCTTGGAAAAGGTCCCACCCATGGACAGGGTGCTCCATAACCGATTCCAAAAGCTTTCATTTGTGCTTGAGCCCTGGACTGCACCATCCCCACCTCCATCTTTTGGATTTTCTCCAATGCACTAAAGCATCTTGGATCGATGGTCTTCATCAGTATGCATACTCTTGCTCTGGAAAGCTTCCATAGCCAAACCGACTTTGCACCGCTGCTCATATGGGTATGCATACCTGATCTTGAATTTGCTCAAAATGCTGATTTGGAGGATTTGTAAAACATGTTGGAGGTGGAATATACTGTTGTTGTTGTAAATGTGAGTTCCATGATGGAAATGAAGTCATGGTTGCACAACTTCATGGAATGGAAAAGAATGAAAGGGATGGAAAGAAGGATGAATGAAAAATGGATGGAAATGAATGGAAAGGAAGGTCTGCAACTTCAGAGATGGGTTGTTGACCAGATGGAGTCGCCAGATGTGTTTGCAAGTGCCTCCAAAGGCTGAAATCTTCACAGGAACACATCAACCTACAAAAGATGAAGTGAAAGACCTCTAAGGTCCCACCCGGCGTGCCAAAACTGTTAGTGCAAAATCACAGCACCCCCGGACACACATCGCTTCTAGGTTGATGTCCGTGCATCCAAGCAGATCGCACAACATGGAAACTCTCTCCAAGCGTGGGACTTGTAAAACCGAGAGAGGAATCTCCAGAGAAGGCTGGTTCCTGCTCCTAAACTACCTGCCACAAGCTATTCCAATGCAGGCAAGCTAATCTAATCCTAATCTAACCATGCCAAGGAGACAGAGAGAGAGAGAGAAAGGAAAAGAACAAAAGCCTACACTAAAACGGTGATACATCGTAGAAGGAGGATGTTGAACATCTATCAAAACGCCATGGGACAAAGAGAGGTGAGCAATGGGAAGGATGGATAGAAGCATCACAAACCCAAGGATAGATTTCACACGTAAAATGTCCCAAAACTCCATGAACACAGCCCAAACCTGCAATGAACATTCAAACATGCACAAATACCTGCAATGAAGAGAGGCAAGAAGAGAACAAGCAAAAACGAGGAAGGATGGACAGATGCATCACAAAACACGTTTTGTTGCTCCAGAAGTTTGCACAGAACATCATTCCATTAATAAGAGGCAAAAATGCCATTACAGAGCAAGGGAGGAGGCTCGAACTCCATTTTCAACCCTAGAGAAGAAAAGAAGGGAGGGCCGAGCAGAAAGAATGAACAACTTTTTTTCAAAATGAGCCAAATCTGGCTTTTACATTGCATGGGTCGAGCCCAGGGGACAGAAACGTGGGAAAACATGCAAGCCCATTCCTCATTGACTGTAGATGCATTAAATCAGCATGGAGGATCTTACCAACCCATACCCTGTCACTTTGAGTGATTTTTTGAGGAGGATGTGACCCATGTGCATTAATTTGGCCGCTAAAATGTCACTTCTGGCCGTGCAGAAGAAGAATGCGACCCATTAGCATTAAAACAAAGTTGTTGAAAACGTCGCCATTATCACGAGAGCCAATTTCTTCGCTGATATCAAGAACGTGTAAATCCGAATTTTCTCGATCAAAAGATATGACGATATGAAGATTTATGGAGGCACGAACAAATCAAACGGATTTTGAAATATTTTAACGCTTCGCCACTGAAGACACGTGGCACGCTCCGATTGGACGAGAAATTCTCTCTCCTCCATCTTTTCGGTTGGCTTTCCTTTGAAATTTTGACTTTTGATGATTTTGGGAATTTTTTCACCCTTTTCCCCGCTCCCGCCATTTGGATGACACGTGGCATGATCTTGCTGGAGGACAGGCGGGCAATTCCTTTACTTTTAGCCTTTTGGGAACTCGGCCAAATTCTCTAACTTCCCGAGCTCTAGCACTTTTATCGCTCTATCTGGACACATGTCCAATTTATTGCTCGGGCCGCTTCAAACCTGCCCCTTTGACTTTTGACTTTTCTACTTGAGACACGTGGCGTGATCTCGGCTGGTTCTCGGCCCCGCCTCTTTTCGCGCCTTTCGCATCTTTTCGTCCCTGATGTCCCAAATGCTTAGTGCTCTCTTGTGCTGATTTCGCACAACCGGCCTCGGCCGGTTCGCGTCCATTTGTCCCAAATGTCCCACTTTGCTTTGACTCGCCTCTACCTTTTTCGCCGGTTCGGCCTTCACTATTTGTCCCGCATGCCCGCTTGTCCCATTGTGTTTCGCTTGTGCTGATTTTCTGGCCCGCGCCACATTGCCTTTGTCCTGGATGTCCACATGTGATTTGCTGCTGATTTCACCCGGGGTTCGCCGGCTCGCGCCTTTTGTCCCAAATGTCCCAAAGGCGACTCCCTCTCAAGCAGCTAGCCAATTTTTCTCTCGGCCGAATCGGCATTTCGCGCCCACCGCGTACTTTTGTCCCGATGTCCCAAATGCTTGCTATTTGGGCCGCTCGAGGCTTTTCGCCGATCCGCGCCTTTTTGTCCCAAATGTCCCGATTGCTCCTAGACTAGGACTTAGCCATTTTCACCATTTTTTCTCGGATCAACCTACTTTGCCTTTCTCGCAACTTTTTCACATTTTCTCGAGCTTGCTCCTAACTACCCGGACAGGAGAGTTAGAAAAATATCTGAGAGAACCTCAGAAACATGATGTTTACTCTGAATCAATCAATGTGCCTGGGACTTGAATATTCTGATGCATGTTATCAAAATTACCTGTGGGGAAATTTTGACAACAAGACTTGGACATGTGGTGATATCACACAAACTTAGTGATCTAGATTTTGATATGCTCCCCAAGGAGCACCAAGGTGACACATGGAAGCTCCGCATAATCTTTAGACTTTTCAATGACCAGTTGCTACTTTATCATGCCCTTTACTACGTGGCATGTTAGTGCTCATTCGTGTGGTTTCCTCCGTATTTTACCTGGAGGAGTGTCATTTCGGACACATGGAAGCTTCACGCTTGTTTGGAAACCACCTCCAGCATTTTACCTTATAGAGTGTGCTATTGAGGAAAGTGGAGACGTACTAAATCTTCCATACTTAGTTGATTTAGGGCCGCCTCGCTTCCCTGTTTTGGACTCTTACCATGTGGAGGGATGACACTCATTGGGAACCTCTTTGGATCTTACCTTTCAAGGAGCATTGTTTGGATGCGTGGAAGATTCTACAGCTCTTTATACTTAGCTTATTTGAGCCCGATTGAACTCCCTAACCTTCCACTACCATTTTCGAGCCTCTATTTTTGACTAAGCTTTGATTTATATGGTTATTATTTGGCCCCATTTTTTGGTCTTTTCCTCCCGAACCGAGCTTTCTCGGTCCAACCGTAATTGTTAATTTGAACTATGGGCTCGCATGATTGACGAATCCATCCCCTCAATTTTCTCCCCTACTGTCCAAGGTCATGTTTGACCAACTTTTCCGTGGGGAAATTGATAACAAATGCTAACGATTCATGGGGACATCTTCTTCGCTAGATAGAGAGACTATAGCTTTTGGAAGTATCCATTGAGCATGAAGTATATGTGGTAATTTCAAATATTTTACTGGAACTTCCTTCCATGCGCACGCAACTCTTATCTTTGCAAGAAAATCTTGGATTCAAGATTTGTGAGACTAGAGAGCTTTTTCAAACCTCGGAAACTTCTCCCTCATTTTATTTTCTACAAACTTGATCTATTGGAGTGAAATGAAAACATCCAGATCTACTCCAATATGGATACTCTACAGATTTAATTTCTTGTGGCCTCAAGTCTTTTCCATGAGTGATAGGAACTATATAAAATGCACACACTAGAATCAATAGAGCATGTGCCATAACACTTAGGGGAGATTGAAACCTAAACTATAACAAGACAATGTGTATACGCACTTGGAGAAATGGAAAACCTTGGATAATATTTACAAGGGTGAGAAATTATCCTTTTAGTAAGTGTTTCAGTAGATCCCATTAATGGAATATGTAATTCTTTTCCATCCAACTTAGCTAGCTGTAAGGCATCGCTACTTTTACATCCCGTGACAATGTAGGGGCTACTCCAATTGACATCAAATTTGGAATACTTTTCAGTTTTTCCCCGATCTCGCATCCCACTTTAGAACTAAGTCCCCTCTTAAAGGTCCTTATCCTTGGTTTCTTATCAAAATCTTCTTGATCAATGCTTGATCTTTCTCCATGATTCGCAGATCATGCATGTTCTCTTACTTCTTCTACTCCCTTCAGTTCTAGATACCTGATTCCATAGTCAAAACTCGACGAGTTCAATTGTTTCATGAGCTCTAAGGTGGGAAGATCTAAAGATATGGGCAATACTTCCTCTTTACCATGTATACAAGCTTGTATGGGGAGCTTCCTATAGACCTTTTGGATGTGATCCTATCAGCCCATAGATCTGATTTGAGCTCGTGGTGCCAATTTTTCTAATTTTCATCTGATTCCTCTCGATAATTCTTAGAGGTTCTGTTTGTGGACTTTTTTCGCCATTACCTTGAGGGTAATAGTTTGATGAAGTGTCGAGGTATACACTATTATTCGATAGCCCATTCATGTGATCCTTGTACTAAGGAATGCCAATGTATTATCCGATATGATAGTGGCAGTGGAATCCAAACCTTACAGTGACTATCCCTCCATATAAATCTAAGATATTTAAATCATTTTCCTCCTTAATTTTCATAGCTTCATTCCACTTGGTGAAATATTTTTGTTGTAAGTATCCACTTATGGCCTTGGCTTGAATTTGGGTTAATCACTCTAATGAAGTCTAATGCCCATTGCATGAATGACTCGATCAATGAAATTGGATGAAGGGGTAGCACTGCTAACTTTTCCTTCCCCGTGAAGAATGCACACTTATTTCATTTCTTGATCCATGAGTAGAAATCCCTAAACATCGTAGGCCAATAGTAACTAGCTTTCATGATTTTGAGAGATGTTACTCGAGGAGCAAAGTGGCCTCCTACTTCTCTATCATGGTAAGTTACGTAACACCTTCTCCAATTGGACTGTCCCAAGACACCTTAATAGACACCATTGATGTCATTTTTAATAGAACACAATCAACAAGTACATACTGTACAGGATGGCTTGTAACCTAAGGTAACTTCTTTTTTGCTTACTCTCATCTCTAGAGGGCACGAACATGTTCGAGATAATGCACCAAGTCTCGAGTCCAACATGGAATGGGTGCATTGTTAGTTCATTATTCCCGATCATTCTATAGAGTAGGACAACTCTCTTCTTCTCATTTTGACTCATCACGTGGTTTAGATAAGAGAGATGCTCACACAAACCCTGGACCAACTAGCTTGGTCACTTTTATTTCAATGTCATATTCCATTACATGGGTGATCCAACATGCTCTCTTTCTCATTCAAGTCCTTGTTTAGGAGAAAGTCCTCGACACTCAAAGCATGAGACACTAACAGTTGGATCTTGTTTTTGTTACCAAGTGTTTGAACTTCTTCAAACTAATAATTATAATAAGGACATGTTTTTTTCAACGAAAGCATACTTTACTTCATAATCTTCCAAAATCTATTTTTAAGAAGGCTATGGTTTGTTTAGAACCTTCCATGTTAGGCCGAACTAGGATGGCTTAGATTGTGTCGACCCTCCAAAAGCATACAACATTAAGTCCTTTGAAAAGTATAGGTTAATGACAAGAGTTGGGGCCTATGATATCGTAATCTTGATGGCCTCAAAACTCACTTTCAGTTTAGCTTATCAATTGAATGCAAGACTCCTCTTTAACATCATCATTAAAGGCTTTACAAGAGTCGAAAAATTAGGCACAAATCTACAGAAATAGTTTAACCTCCCTAAGAAGATT
The DNA here is from genome assembly GCA_018340775.1 of Taxus wallichiana var. yunnanensis. Classification (NCBI taxonomy): domain Eukaryota; kingdom Viridiplantae; phylum Streptophyta; class Pinopsida; order Cupressales; family Taxaceae; genus Taxus; species Taxus wallichiana. The sequence continues at coordinate 722,308,253 of CM031243.1, read as the reverse complement.
TGGAGGGATTTCATGTGATGTGGTAGTGGAAGTGTTCTAATGGATTCAACTCTTTTAGGATCAATCATCAATCCTTCTCTTGATACAATGTGGCCCAAAAATCTTCCCTCATGTGCTAGAATACACACTTCTTTGGATTTAGTCATACTATGACTCTTCTACATCTTTGGAATACTTGTCCCGAGATGGAAGAGATTGTCTATATCATTTTGGATAAGACAAAGTGATATCATCTAGATACACCAGTAATCCATCTTGTTGATTAATCCTTGGAATGCCATGTTCATATCTTGCACGAATTTTCTTATGGCATGGCACTGATAATCTAAATGACATCTTCTTATAAGCGAATATGTACCCCATTTTTTGGTGAATTTTTTTGAACTAACTCTCTTTCACCATTATCTATTATATCTTGAGTAGCCATGTAGCAATGAAAACCTCTCATATCCAAGCTACAACATGTAAGATTTGCTCTGGTCGATGGAAGTGGGTATGATATTTAAGTGATGCCTCTATTTACATCACAAAATTCTACACATAATCTGATTTCTCCATTTTTTTTCTCATAGACACCAAGTATTCAACCCAACTTGAATGGTTAATAGGAAGATAATGTTGGCCTCACTAGCTTGTTCAACTCTTTTCTCATGAGAGGTCTCAATGTGAGTGGTTTACTCGGGCCTTTACTTCGTCCGAAAGTAGTTGGGATCCCGAATCAAGTTCTATAGTGTGCTATGCTAACCTTGGGTTGAAACCTCTCAAATCCTTGTAAGTCCAAGAAAAGACATGTGGGAATTCTTACAAAGTTGAATGAACTAAGATTTTTATCGTTGGGTACTTACCTGGCCAATTCACAGAAGTTTTGCCTTCATCTATGTAAATCAGCTCCGAATCTCTCACCCTTTACCTAAATCTTGCTTTCTCCTTCCGGGAATTGATCATTTTGGGTTGAAGATGACTCCAAAGTTACAAGACCCTTGGTAATTTGTTGGTTCTCAGCCTGCACCACCTGGTCACCAAACCGTTGTTCCAATTTGTCTTTGATTCCTAGAGGGAGAACTTCGCTTCTTCTCAGTAGAAAATTTAACAATTTGCTGATCATTCTCGGGAAGACCTACCAACATGTGTTATTATCTAGGAAATATGGCATTACAACCACCTTGATATGTGGCTAAGACTTATAACTTTTTATAATTTCCATAACATAAAAGTTTCGACCCAATTGTTGCTAATTTATTTGTTATATCTTTCTTTTCTAGGGTATGGACATAATGAAAGCTCAAAGCTTCAAAAATTACCAAGTTATAGCTCCAAATAGTAGGTCATCTTTGTATAATGTTGTGCTCTAACTTGGTTCAAAATCAGATCACTATCACCAAATATTTGTAGATTCTTAATGAATCTCCTCCGGACTCCAATGAAGTCCATGAATCAAAGCCTCATACTCAATTGTGTTGTTTGAGCAAGTAAAACTAGAAATGGAAAGTTGAGTAATACTCTATACCTTGAGGTGAAATAAGCATATATCCTCCTCCTCGCACCATGTATACTTCTTGAGCAATCAAGAATAACTACCATACCCCATTATCATCCTTGTGGTCCTGCTTAGTGATGTTAGGAATGGGTGATGATTCTCTCCATGAAGCAATAGACTCCCAATTGAGATTCTTCCATTTGCTTGTAATGGGTCAAAATCATGCCTCATTATTTTTTTACCCATTCATGAGCCAAGAGTCAAGTCTAGAAATTCATCCAACCTTGGTATCTACCTCATAAGTGCTTGGGTAATCTTCTTGATCAAATCCTAAACAATTTCTATTAATTGGACTCTATACATGAGGTTCTATGTGGTAGTTTGTAATGGGCTTCCGATCTAATTAGGCCTTCGCCCCATACCTAATTCTAAATAACATGTTTGACCAATCAGCAGTATAAATAGCCCCTAATTTTGATGGTGAAGTCTCTTACAATCACAATGCAAAGAGAGGTGGCAAGTTTATGCAGGCTGATACATCTTACAAGATGGTCACATTGGGACATGCGTATAATGTGAGGCACAAGTCTTTGCTTACTCCAACCATTATTACTTTTGTGCCATCCAATTACACTAGACATTTGGGGAAGACATCATATTGAGGCCTACTTGATGTGATATTGCTTCGGCATGAATGAGCTACTTGCCCCGAATCAATCATGAATTATGCACTAATTTATCTCCGATGATCAATGAAATGTAGAATAGTGGGGACTTCAAATTCTTACCTTGGTGGCCTCCTAGATCTGATGCTCCTACGCTAGAGATGCATTGGTAAGTACCTTGTCTTTTTTATTGGGTGTCCGATTTGATGATGACAAATTTTCCATAGCAACTTGCATAAGTCTCTCTGGTCCGGGATACCTAATGACTCCACATCGAGATGTTTACATTTTTTTCTTCATATGATCAGTTATGTTGAATGGGGATGATAAATCCCTCTATTTCCCCTTGCCTTTCACATTCTTCTCTTGCACATGGGTGACTAAAATGGTGCTTGAGTCAGTCTTGCAGAAGGTGGCTTCGGGCTGACCTTCGCATTATTTGGGGCTGCACTTTTGATCAAGCTACCACCTTATGGAGGAAGAGAGGGTTACCAAAAGGTGCATTTGAATTGGAGGAATTCCATTCTCAATATTCCTCTTACCTGGACCGCAGTATTTTCCATCTATATTTGAGGAGGCACTTGATTCATACCACAAAATATTTAGCCTCGCCAATTGACAAGTGCGGTCTCATTTGGATATGCTCCAGCTTGAGTCATCTCGTCTTTGTTGATTTTGTTCTTGGCTTATCTCTTGTTCCACACTAGTTCATATCACCATGAGAGCTTGGTTAAAGTACTATTGAACCACATTGATTGAATAGTTATGGGGCTGATTGCATGGGAAACATCAATCATACTCCGGAGCCATGTTATTTCGGGTACTAGTAGAAAGGCTCTGTGGGAGATGTACTGCAACATTAGGATTTTATGGCCGAATGACTCTATTAGAAAGAGGTTTGGCTTGATTATGATTCAGTAGTTTGAATGGGTGGTCTATTAGGCTAATATGGAGGCCTATTCGGGGTTATGCGTTTAAGATTGATATGGTCCAAAATTTTGAGCTTGTTGCCTCTTAAGTATCACTAACTCATTACCACAAGTTTTCAAACACCTTGCTTCATGACTTATCAGGAGCTCATTAGAGGAGATGGGAAGAAGAGGTGGAAGATTCGGCTTGAAATTTGATTCCTTCGTAGGAATGGGTGCTAACGGGTACTTGACTGGTTCTTAGAGCTCCAAGTTCCAGTGATATACGAGCATAGGTGGCCTCGGGTGTAAGTTTACCAAACTTTCAATTAAGCAATTTTTTGTTCTAATGGAAATGTTATAGGATGATGGTAAGATTAAACCTCCCATGGATGGAATCATTATATAAATATTATAATTTAAACCTCTAAGGAATTATAGAAATACACCTTCATCTATTGGTGTCACGACCCCTTCGATCGGAATCCTATCCCACATCCTTTGGAATTGAAGTTGAAGTCACCAACTACTCATTAGAGCCCTTTCCGATGGTTGCCAATCTGCTCTAACAAGAAAACTTATATCCCTTCTCTCCAAATTGATTGTTGAGAGCCATGCACAAATGGTCCCAATTATGGATAGACCCTAATCACAGTTAGACTCTTTCCGAACCAATGCAAATATTTACCCTTAAAAGATGAAGCTGAAAACTTGGCAAACAACATCCATTTCAAGTGATCTCATGAATTGCATAGAAATTTGCAATGTCTTGAATGTGGTCACCAAGAGTAGTTTGTTTCTCTCCAGTGCAATATGGAATGATCTTTAAACGCTGTAAATCGGAACTAGATTTTGTGCATTTTGAGAGCGCAATGGGCTAACCTAATAGTGAAGTCAACGTAGGGGTTGGGTTGTGTATCCTCGATTGGTCGGGAAGGATCAGTAGTTAATCGAATGAAAGGCCCTCACTAGTGTGGAGGCATTGAAAATTTCTGGATCAAGTGAGGTAGAGACCTTTAGGCTCTTCTTCTTCCTTCCATGCTCTATCTCAGGATAAATGTAGATAGAAAATATCCCATCTTATATAGTTATTGACTTTGTTTGTATTCTTCTCACTGAACTTGATAAATGTGGGAAATTAATCTTTTAACAAACTACTGGATTTGAATGATGAAGTCCTTGCTAGATGTGTTGTGCCAAATTTAAAGGCTATAAGTTTACTAAGACGCACACCCAATCTTGATAAAATTGAAATATGAATTCTTGTCCAGTGACGGCATGCCAAAATTTAGCTTAGTAGCCAGAATCATCATCACCCTCAATGTCTACAACTTCAGCTGGGTTGATACTCGGTGTGATTGCATAACATGGATCATCTCTCAAAGTGTGGGATTTTGAAATCGAGAGAGCTCTTTAGATGAAGTCCAGTTCTATTCCTCTCCATTTAGGGTGCACACATAAAACTTTACAAGAGGATCTATTCTAAAATATATTAACTTGCCAGGGACAAGTGGGCTAAGTTAAGATGCAAATAAATTAAGCCTAATTTAACAAAGAGGTGATCTAATTCAAGAAAGTAATTCTTAACAATGAATTTGCTATCAAACACAAAACATTAAAATTTAATACAACCACCATGCACGGATAACCAATATTGTAATGAAATATTCGATAAAGAAAATAAACACAAGAGAGGTTGAAATCATCCACAATCATGTATTATTTGCTTTCACAAATTGACATAGAACATTACAAATGACCAAGAGGCAAAAAAATTACATTGAGTCTTAATAGAGGGTTCGAACTATATGAATTCATCTACAAACTAGAGAAGAAGGGAGGGCAAAACCAAAATGTCCAACCCTCAAAATGATCAAAGATTTTACCTTTATAGATACGAAGGAAAGAGAGGAGAAGAAGGAAAGGTGGGAAATCTGATTTGAAAGCTCAAATACTGCACCATCAATGTCTAAAGACCATATCGAATAATCAGAGAGAATAGACAAAATAATTATGAATAATATTATTTACACTATAATAATTTTTGTATCATTTATTAAAGCTAATACAATGGCTAATAAATAGCCACGAGGCAGCACAAACAACATCCTAGAAAATATGAACAAATAGCTTGCATTAAATAGTCATGATGACAACAATATATATTATATTGTTATAACTATATAAAAATATAATATTCAACAACTAATTACAAACATTCACTTTTATAATAATAATTACTAATGTACTATTATTCACACATATACAAATGTAGAGCACTAATATATTATATTTCCTAACACTTCCCCCTTAGTGTGCGAACATGGGAAAACTCTACTTTGTACTTCAGACTCCGCCATGATCCGGTGATTTTCATAGGGTAATCACAAACCCTCAAGGATGGTTTTACAAACGGTTGACCAAAACCAAGAATGGTGATTTTGCAATTGGTTTACCTACAAACAACAAAGTGATGGTTTGCAAATGGATTACAAATAACCAAGAATGGTGGTTTTTTATTGGTTTACAAAACCAAAATGAAGGTGTTTAAGTGGTTTACCTACAACCACATCATGATATGCCAAGTACTATTCTCAACTCTCATCACATCTCACTGCAGTAAGGAATAAAAAAGGAAATTATGTTGAAAAATGCTGCTCATACATACATAATAGAAAAGCTAACATAATGGAAATGGAATATTAGATCATGTTCCCCCTCAATGTGAAATTTCCACTTATTGAAAACTAAAATCATACTCACACTGGAAGCACTAAAATCAAACTACACACACACACATGTCACCAAAGATAATATGCGTCTCGTCATCAAGTGGCAATCGAGTGAGAGGTCATTCATCGACCTCCAACCTCCGATTCCTCCTACCTCCCGGCCTGCATGCTACTTAGTTCACTGGGATTTGATCATGGAGAACATATGAAAATATCCCGCCTCAGTTCATTTCCCGACGCTGATTCCATCAAAATGCGTCCGGATAAAAGTGAGGCAATTTTTATTTTTATTTTTTACAATATTTTAACATTGACTCTTGACACCAAACGATACCAAATACCTAAAATCACCTATTGGACTTTTACAATGACAACTTCTTCTTCTTCTTTTCGACACTTTTGATGACTTGACAAATGAAAAAGACAACAAATGACGACACTTTTAGATGGAGAGTATTAATTTAATGAAAACAAATGACTATTGATGAATTAACTAACACATAAAAAGTAATAGTTGATTACTTTTTAGAATAATGAAATAATCAAGTTAATGACACTATGACATAACATCATGAAAAGACTTACTTTGACTTTATAACCTGAAATAATTAAAAATAAAGACTTACTACAGACTTTATAAAATACAATGAATGTGTACCAAATGATTTTTGAAAATGACAAAAAAAACAATTATAGGACATTTTAGACTCTCACCTAAAATATCTCTATAAAAACTTCTCTAATGAAACTCAAAATAACATGGAAATAAAAAATATTCTAAAACTAACTAATACCCACAAATACAAAGAACCTGAAGTGAAAAAGTAGTATCGACTAAACCAACGCTTTTAGAAGCCCTCGTAATTGTCACACCTTTATGTTCACAAACCAGTAGGCATATTTTGTCAGCAACGTGTTGAAATAGAATAGTGCAAAAGCGAGTCTCGTAGGAAGAGTGACTTCATGACGTGGAGGAAGCCAACATGAACATAGCGTTGGAAGTGAATCATAGACACTTGAATCGTGATCAACACATTCACTTGTTATGATAAAACCAAAATGATATGCATAGTAAACAAATGACAGAGGTTACACATGTTATTTTATTATCTGGAATACGTATTACTGATCATTCAATGTTGTCAGTACTCATCTTATTGATGCACTCTCTGATATGTGTCGAAGGACCAGAATGCACTGATCAAAATGTTTTTATAGCCAAGAAAACTAAGCACATGAAGATTTGTTGACACTATTGCATCCAATTCAGAAGGACATTATGGATGCGTTTTAAGATATACACGCATCTTCTCGCACACAATGTCTAAAATAAATATGAGGATCTCCATATAATGCAAACTATGAATGCATATGATTCTTCTGAGGGGTGGATCACTTTTTTTATAGCTGCAAGACCGTCTATGGGTACAATGACATGGTAATCCGATCTCAATAATGAAAGTACAAGAAAAAATCCATCAACCATAAGCAAGTACTTCCAAATGTTACCTTCCATAGACAAACACACAAATAAACTCTGATCACTAAGATCTTACATGGCTCTGATACCAAATATAAAGAGTGTATGAGAATAATCACCAGTAGAATAGACAAAATAATTACGAATAATATTCTTTACACTATAATAATTCTCTGTATCATTTCTGCTAATACAATGGCTAATATATAGCCACAGAGGTAGGCACAACAATGTCCTAGAAAATAGGAACGAATACCCTAGAATAGTTACGGGTGACAACAATATATATTATATTGTTATAACTATATAACAATATAATATTCAACAACTAATTACTAACATTCACTATAATAATAATTACCAATGTAATTATTATTCACACATATACAAATGTAGAGCACTAATATATTATATTTCCTAACACAATTCCCTTGCAAATCCACCTACAATCTTTCAAATCCGCCTTTCAGCATCTATTTACCATGTTGATTTAAGGAAGAAGGGAAAATCAAATCAAATATGATTCGGGTTATCAAGCAATCGAGATCATACATTAATGGCATGAAATATGTTTTCCTATTTTTACCCGACTAACCCTATCAAAATTAAATTTTCATGCTTCCATGGTGTAGATGAGGTCGATACCTTTCCAATGGTGCCAAATTTGTTAATTTCAAGTGAATGGAACGAAAGTTATGCCTATTTGAATATTTCAATCAACTCTTACAAAAATGGTGTAAAACCAAGTTTGGCGAAGCGGTTTTCAGAGGCCCAAAATTCA